>JANBXA010000367.1:9607500-9732500 GCA_030556225.1 Cricetiscus sungorus | reverse complement strand
CTAAAGGAGGCTCAGAGACCTACTCCTTCCATTTCTAGTCACTCTCGGCTTTTCACTACCCAAATTATTCCAGAGCACCTAACC
Organism: Cricetiscus sungorus; assembly: GCA_030556225.1. Taxonomy (NCBI): domain Eukaryota; kingdom Metazoa; phylum Chordata; class Mammalia; order Rodentia; family Cricetidae; genus Cricetiscus; species Cricetiscus sungorus. The sequence continues at coordinate 9,732,416 of JANBXA010000367.1, read as the reverse complement.
TGGGGGTTATCCCCAGGTAGGGAACCCAAAGAGGTGCAGAGAAGTGACAAAAGTCAACAAAGAAATCACTGGGTGTGGTGGCAAATGTTTTTAATCCCAGTACTCATTTGGGAGAAAGAGGCAGAGGCAGGAGGATTTCTGTGAGTTTGGGGCCAGCCTGGTCTACATAGCAAACTCCAGAACAGGCAGGGCTATATAGGGAGACCCTGTTTTGAAAGAGAGAGAGGGAGAGAGGGAGAGAGAGAGAGAGAGAGAGAGAGAGAGAGAGAGAGAGAGAGAGAGAGAGAGAGAGAGAGAGAGAAAGAAAGGAGGAGAAGGAGGGAGGAGGGGGGAGGAAAGGAGGGAGGGAGGGAAAGAAGAAAAGAAGGGAAGGAACAAAAAAAGATTTTTAAAAGAATCGGGGAAGTTTAACACTGAGGCTAGGATTGGTCTATGCTAGAGAAGACCCCAGAATTAACCAATCTCCTCCACTCCCAGTGCAGAGAGGCTCATCACTGTGACCTGGACAGATGCCATCTAACTCTGTTTTCAAGGTCTAGGAGTTAATATACGTACATACATACATACATATTAATATATCCCAGCTTATACTTAACAAATGCAAATAAGGCCCAAGCATAGTGGTAGCACACCTTTGATCCCAGCACTCAGGAGGCAGAGGCAAGGGATCGCTTTGAGTTCGAGGCCGACATTCAGAGCTACATAATAAGATCCTGTGTCAAATTCCTACCCTCCACCCATCCACCCCCACCAACAAAAAGGAGAAAAATTAGGGAAGACGTTTTCTGGGCTCTGCCTTTACAGTGAAGATGGGGAGGGGAAGGGGTAAGCTGATGAGCAAAGGGAGAAAGCATGGTAACAGTGCAGGGTCTGAACTGGAATGATTTTCTCTCTCATTAATGACCAGTTTCAAACACCCATTCCCTGGAGTGATGCTGGATTAACTGTTCCAAAATCCCTACGGAGTTTCATAGAGATTCCCAGAGCCCACTCCTCGAAAGATAAATTCAGTATAGGAGATAAGGCCTGAACATTCGGTTTTGAGTTCCGGTTATTTCAAAGCACACCCAGGTTGCAATTCACTTCCTCAGAGAACCCCTGAACTAAACTCGTGAGGACCGGCTCTTCAGTCCTCTGGCGGTTTTCTGTGAGACTCAGTCAGTCCTCAGAGGAATAATGCTTTTTCTACTCTTCCCATCCTAGGCTGTCCTGGAAGGCCCTGGAAGTCTCCGGTGGGCCCCAGCACCTCAGCCCGATTCACCTTGTGTCCTTTGTTGTGGGACAGCCAACATGCTGACAGGAACAAAAAAGTAACTTGTTTTTGAGAGTAAGATCCAGGCTATGAGTCAGATGACGCACACATGGTCACGGAGGGAGACTCTCATATCCGACCTACCTTCTTCCGTCCACAGAGAGTCACGTTGCTACTCTAACCACATCACTAATTCTGAAAGATGGGGACTCCTACACACAGCCTCTGGGTCAAAGCCTCTATCAGGACAAGGACCTGGAAGGCATCCAGCTCTGAGTTCCTGGCACCCCCGGCTCCCTTTTCATACTCAAGCCATGGTCAGCGCCTGGTGTGATGGTATATGCCTGTAATCCCGGGACTCTGGAGGCAGAGTCTCAAGAGGACTGCTAGTTCAAAACCATATAGCAAAACCCCGACTGAAAAGGAGGAGACGGGGTACTCTCCATCATCCATTACCATTTTATGAGCCTCTGTTTCCATTTCTTTCTCTTGCATCCTTACCGGGTCGTTGAGTAGGGAAATGACACAAATCAGGTGTCCACATCATCTCAGCACGTAATGTGCTGCCTCTGTATTTTTCCCTTCCTCCCTCCAGACCCCCACCTTCGCTCCTACCTTCCTCTACCAGTCCTTTGTACCATAGACTCTCAGCATTCTACCCGGAATGTCCTTTCCCATTTTTCTGCCTACTGGAGTTCTTCCCAAAGCCATCTTTATCTTAACCAACCCCGGTAGACAAGATGTCCAGGTGAGCCACCTTTCACTAACCAGTGGCAGGCAGATCCTTGAGACTTTACTATGTCTGTCTTTGCTATGAGTAATCAGGGGACATGGTGATGATCACGTTCTCAGCCTAAGCTCCAGACACGCAGTCTGCTTGCTACAGCATGTATCGGGCATGCTATGAGGCCACAATATGATATAGGATGAAAGAAGTCAGTTGAGTGTCGGGCACATGTGTACAATGGGGGCCTCTGGGGTCTGGCTGGGAGGAGTGAGTGCTGCTAATGCCTGCACAGAGACAAAGGCTTTGGTATCTGCTCTGAGAGAGGGCGTAGTATTTGAGAGGCATAGAGAAGGGAAGACGCTGCCTAGTTAGGAGCCAAACGTGAGCCAACAGGAACGGACACCGAGTGGCTAATGAGTGATAACACAGCTGGAAGGTAGGAGGGAACCAGGGTGAATGGTCTGGACTCTGGCCAGGAAAGGCCCCAGGGAGGAGCTCCATTCCAACTCTCCCCAGGCACACGATAAAACAGAGAGTGGACCCCTGAGGAACATCTTGCAGCAACAATCTCTAGAAATTGCTTACGGCTGGTCTTCATCATATCATCGGCTATTAGACTACAGGCTTAAAATTCAAAGGCATGAAGTATTCATGGCCCGTTTCTGCCGACCTTCCCACTACAAATTTGCTTAGTATGTAAGACCATGAAGGTCCAGTCTCCCCTTAATTCCCTCATACTCCTTGTGCCCCAAACATGTCAGCCCATTTTCATATTCAAACTCTCTCCTTCAACGTAAACACCATGTCTGGAAGGGTCTCATCATAACATTAATATCTACTTTACACACACACACACACACACACACACACACACACCTAACCATCACTCTCTCTGACACACTTCAACTTGCCCAGTAGGCACTGGTAAATCACTCCACATCCCAGAGCTCTGTGCTCTTGTATAACAGTGTGTCTCCCCATCTACCTGTGCCCCCACCCCACCCCACCCCCGAGGGAGATTTTACATCACTATCTTCAGCATCTAGCATAAACTCTAATTTGTAGCAATGCTTGTTTACTGGTAAGCCTCCATCACTAGATTGGAAGCTTAATGGGGTCAGGACTGTTTTTTTCCTCAATAGAAAGGCTTCCTGATATGTAGAAGGTAGAAGGAAACAGTAGAGCACTAGTTATCAGATATTGGAAGGTAGGAGGGTAAGGCATGGAGTGAGGAAAGTCATGAGACATGGGTATGGATTAAAAAGGAAGAATAGCTTCTAATGTTCAGTAGGATAATCATGGGTGACAACAATTATTTCAGTGTGGTTAGGACATGTCTACATGTGAACAAGTACACATACCACACACATACACATGCATACACACTAAAAATAAATAAGTAGATAGGATAAAAATAATTAAGTAGATAGGAAATGCATTTAAGAAAAATGATTCATGGGCAGCTGAAGTTTTCTGAAAATGTATTTGAGACTCTTTTGACTTCAGACATTTATTGAGCATTTTTTCAGTCCCTTTGACATAAACTGTAAGATATAGGAGAATGAATAAAGCAGCTTGCAGATAGTCAGGAAATGGGTGTTTGTAAAAACAACACTAACACAAGGCAGAAGGAAATAAGGTACTGTGAGGAGTTAGGAGGGACTTCTTCCACAGGGATTGGCCAGGGGTCTTTATGAAGGACAAGACAATTGACTGGGGACATTTTTCTTTCTTTATCAATGCATCCCTGCTGTGACTCAGACAGCCACATGGTACTGGTCCTTGGTTGTGGTTGACTGCAGCACAGATACCTGAGTTAGGCTGCAGTGTTTGTCCCTCCAGTTGTGTGGGCTTGTAAGCAGGAACTCATCTTTCCTGAACCCTTGAACCAAAAACAAGTGCCCGCAGAACCATGTTGGTGCGCCGTCTACAAGCTTCCTAGAGATAAAGAACATGCTGATCTGAGGAGAAAGCAGGAGTCAGGGGCATCAAGAAAAAGCAAAAGAAGAAAGATGGTGTGGCTTCTGGAAATGAGTGGCCGGAAGCCGACTTTCAGATGCCTTCCACGCTCCTTCTAATCTGTAACCCACAGCAACTTCTGCACAAGGATATTCTGAGGCAGCCCAGGCCTCCGTAGAGCATGCTTTCTTTTGTTCAGCTACCTGCCCTGTACCTTGGCAAAGACCATTGGCACAAAGAAATAGCCATGACCAGGAAGAGGACAACAGAGGGAAATGCATGACGGTAGTCTGTCTGCCTTTCTACCCTACCTTTGCACACTCACCCTCATAACTTCAAAGCCAGAAGTCTCTCCATCCTCCCCTGCCCAAATTGAGCCAGCATCCCTACAGAGAGAAATCTCATGGCCAGGTAAATACAGCCTTGGACATTTGTGGGTGTCTGGAAGTTCTGTCTTGTAGAGCCTAGGAACAACCTGTGTATCTCTGGCCCCAGAGAATGACGGTAACAAGTGGCTGACTCTCCACGCAGAATGGCCCCCATATATGTCTACACATGTGTATGTCCACATAGACGTGAAAGACCTCACCGACTTGTGTGAGCACTCCCTCAGTCCACCCTGAACTGTGTTGGCATGTGTAAGTCCTTCTCTATGAAGAGGAGGTATAGTCATCATTACAGAAAGCATACTAAGCTCCCCACATTTTGGTGGCTTTGAGGTCTGCAAAAGTGCATACAAGGCAACCTCTTTACAAAAATTTAACCCAGCTACTCTGAGCTGCATCACACCCTCAATCAAGGTTCTGACTGTGTGGGTGGGCTCCCAAGCACAGGAATCAACACTATTTCTCAGAGACTTGTCGAACTGTAATACATAGTTAACCAGGTAGGGTTGGGGGAGGAACAGCAGATTTAATGGGTCACTATGGCATATACAGTTTGAGGGAAAGCTCTCTTTAGGACTGATATATATGGTGTGTATTAGGTGCATGGCCTTGGAAAGAGCCAGTACATCAAAGCTATCTTAATACTTTAGTTGTGTTAGCATCAGAAGAAATAGACCGGGAGAATGGAGAGATGAGAGCCTGAATGTGAACTCTGCTGTCCTTTTCTCTGTCCCCATACTATACTAACTGAAGTCCTTAAGAACTGTGTTTCATCTGCTGGAAGCAGAGAAGAGTGTGAAGGGGAGGCTAGGGATGGAAACAAATGAGAACAAAGTATGTCCACGCTTTGTTACACACATGTGAAGATGTCATGTTGGAACCCATTACTTTGTATGCTAAGTAAAATAATAATAATAATAGAGAATTGCAGCTCCAAAAATGTGTCTCTTCCCTTGCATAAATGACGATTGGGATATAGTGGGGTCATCTACAAGGCAGCATGAACTAGAAAGAACAACACAGAAGAAAGAAAACACTTGGTCAGTAGACAATAATGAGCGAGCAGCTTGGCAGGGAGAGAAATAATTAATTAGTTTTCCTCCAGTTTTTGCCATCTCTGTACACCAGCTCTCCAACTTTCCTCCTTGTCCTTGTACTTCTCTGCTCATAGACAGTGCCCTTTCTGCAGGTCATGCAGCCTTGTCCTTTGGGAAGGCAGGAGGAAGACTCCATCCACCTTGTAATGGGGCTCAGAGGACAAGCTTGAGGCAGGACCTAGCTGTGATGCTTAATTCTACCACTTATTAACTTGATACTGGAAAAGTTACTTGAGATTTCAGTTTCCTCTCTGCAAAACTGTGATAAACTCAGCCCTTATGTCATGCAGTTGTAGTGGAAAAACAGAGGAACAGAAGTTTCAGATGGCAAGGTGTAAGATTGACACGTAGGGGGTCAGAGCTCACCATTATTACCAGATAACCACTGTGGGTTTTAGCACCCTGGTTTCCCATCCTCATGAAGATAATGCCCTCTTCTTGAAGAATTCCTTCCTCCTCCCTTCTGTCTTAAGTTTTCATCACATTGATGACCTTGGAGCAGTAGCCAGAGATTTCGCACAACTCACCTCAAGATAGAAGTCCCGAGCTGTTAAGGGGCCAGCCAACGCCTCAATGAACAGCAAAATCAGGTGTACAAGGGAAGACAAGTTCTCCTTTTCTCTTAGCAGTATTCTCTAGCCTAGGAAGATCTAGGACTGCCCCATGAAATGTCTTGACTCTGGTAAGGAGGAGATGTGGGGAATAAGTGGTCCACAGAAAGTCGCCTGTCCCTACTACTTACTGCAGTGTATCGTGCTTTCCTTCAACTGCAACTCAATGCAACAAAATTCAGGAGGCTCTGGATTCTCTAAGGAAAGCTAGAAAGTCTGTGGCTCTGTCTGTTCCCATCTCTGTCACTACCACTCAGCCTCACTCTCATTAATAAAATCATGGGTTGGACCTGGTGATAGCCAAGGCTCTTGGGTCAGAAGTCAGTATAGGAAGTGATTCTTTCTACCAACAGCAACACCTCTGGCCTCCCTCCATGTTCTGAAGAGCCCTAACCTTTGGTGGAGCAATGGCCAAAATGACAATTCCCATGGCACGTTGGCCACGGAACCACTAGATCTTGTGAAGGATAGGACTGAGTATGGAGGAGGCAGCAGGAAGTCCAGTGGTCTCCTGAGTGAATAGTAAGGGGAGGGACTCCAGATGAAACTAAAGTAGCAGAAACTTAAACATTTATTTGTAAAGACCTCTGACCTTTGTGAGCTGCTGGAAGGGGTTACCACGGTCCATGTGGAAATAATTCAGTGCCTCTGATTCTCATGTGCTCTTTTTGAGTGTGGATGACATAACCCTATTCCTTGCCCCACCATAAGTCACTCCTCTTGCCTGAGAACTCTAGAACTCTATATGAGTTGAGCAAGAAAGTACAAAGGACAAAGACTGACTTGACAAAATCCCATGGGGCCCTGGTGAAATGGGCAGGTTTGGCAATGAGTGTGTCACAGTGTGATCCCAAACGAGTGACCTGACCATGCAAAAATCAAGGACATTCACATCCTGTCCAGCCAGCCTCTTCAAAGCAAGGGAGAGTCCTGACCCCTACGTTGACCCAAGCAGAGCATTCAGGGAACATGCTCTTCCCTAAGTCTTAGCCAAGCCTCAGACAAGGAGGACTTATGACTTGGTTCAAGCTTTGCTACCCACCTGCTAGACTGTAGGCATCCACGAGTTTGTAGCCGCAGGATGGATGGAGTGAGGATCCAGATGAAGATGCTGACAACTGCCTTCGTCTCCAAGGCACTTAAATTTATGGATGAAGATGCCACGTTAATGGGGATGGTAAAGAACACATTGAAATACTGCCAAGGAGTTCACAGAGAGGAAAAAAAATGTCGATTAATACAGCACAGGCCACCCACCTGTTAAAGGATGTAAGACTGCGATCATTAATTTTACGTGTCAAACTAATTGGGTGGATCGCAGGATATTTCTTGAGTGTGTCTGTGAAGGCACTGTGTAAAATCACTTGCCTTCCCAGCATGGGTGGGTATCATCCAATTCTGTTAATACCTTGATAGAACAAAAGAATGAAGAGAGGACACTCCCTCTTTCTGACTGCTTGAACTAAATAATGCATTCCTCATCGGCTCTGGGTACACCTGATTCTCAGCCCTTCAGAACTGGACTGGCAACATGAGCTTTGGGACCACACGGACTTTCTGGCACTCCAACCAACAGACGAGCTGCCCATGGGAATTCTGTACTTCCAAAACTGCCAACCAGTCCCAGAATGTGTGAGTGTGTGTGTGTGTGTGTGTGTGTGTGTGTGTGTGTGTGTGTGTGTGTTCATTCTGTTGATCCTGAAGAAGTCCAATGCAAATAAAGAGGATTAATCAAGGGAACCCACACTGAGAAGGTAATATGAATAATAGAAGAAAGAGAAAGGAGTCATTAATTCAAACGCAAATGGTGGGGTGGATGATGGGTTATGAGGGCACAAGCAGAGGGCAGGCATTGACTTGGGAACCAGAAGGGAAACCCATGTCCCTTGTAGAGATTGTATGTTCTCACAGCAAAGCCCTCCCTAGCCCAAAGTCTCTCCCATCTGTAGAAAGGGAGAGAGTACACTAGTCTTTAGAATTCCTTCCATTCCAGCATCCAACACTGGGTTATTCTGAAACTGTTGGGAAGAGTTCAAGGACAGATGGGCTTGGGTAGAGAAACAGCTGGAAGGTGGGTGAGGGGTAGGCCAGGCTCTTGAGACTTCTAGTCTGGGGTGATTCAGGTATGTCAGCTTGGACTAAGTACACCAGCCACCAACAAACAGCACCCGGGACCAATCTCTATGAATACGGTAGTGTAAACCCAGCTGGACACAGAGAAACAGTGTCTGTAGAAAGTGGTGTAGGAAACGGCTTTGAGATTAACAGTAGGCCACTATACACAGGGAAAGTAGTACTGGCCTTAGTGTACTGTTAAGCTCTTTCGCTGGCTTTATGGTCTTGATCCAGACATACCCCACGCCTTAACATGTTACACGGAGAAGGAGAAGAAGCTGCAAGGTAAGCCCAGCCACAGTAGGATAGCCCATAGCACTGAGCCTGGTGCAGTAACACTGGAGTTGAGGAGACCTTGAGTCCGCTATAGAGCCCGGAGCGTGGTGGAGGCCCTTTATCCTGGCCAAATAGTCTGATAGTCTCTCTCCGATAGCACTCTTCTCAGTGAAAATGAGTACCAGATGCAGAAATAAGTTTGGAAAATGGAGAACACAGTGCGATTACAACTTGACAAAGCCTGGGGCAGGGAAATCCCCAAACAGAAGCACCCCAGCTGGTTTCCCCATCACGCTGGGTAACTTTCCATTGCCACATGCTCGCTTTGCCCTCCCTTCAGGTCTCTTCTAAAGAACCTATTGCTCCCTTGGTGGCCTTTGTGAGGCACGAGGGTCCGGTCATCAGAAGCAGGGAGCCCAGCTCCTGAACTCGAGAAGCTGCAATCTTTGTAGGAAAATAAAACTCAACACTCGGACTTCAAGGGAGGCCCCTCCCCCAAGATGCTATACAATGATTGCGGCCAAACCAAGATGTCAGAGGCTCGGGGAAGGTCCAGCAGTGGCCACCGGAGTCTCGGGTGAAAGAGGCACTGGAATCAGTGGCTGTATGGGAGGCCGCGAGTGGGGACTGGGAAGCAAGGGATGGAACTCTGCAAGCCGCAGAGATGAGCGGAAACGAAACGAGCTACCATGGTCGAGTGGTTATTGGTTGCTATGCCAAGCCCTGGCCATCTACCATCTCAGTTTATCCGCCCAACTAGAATGGCAGACTCTTTATTTCCTTGTCGCAGCTGGGGGGGGGGAGGGAAGCAAAAACAATCACGTGAATTTAAACGTGACACTGCAGCCAATGAAAAGCGGTCCGTGGCAAACTGGGAAATAACCTGATTGCAAATGGTGGTGGGGTTCACTTGGCCAGCCCTTGGTATCCAGGGTGCTGTTCATCAACTTCCTGAGAGCCACGACCCGACCTGCCCCGCCCCCACCAGGAGAAGTTCGACCTGAAGGTTCAGCACCTTGACTCACATTATTAGCCTCAAGGACCTTTACGCACACCTGGTGCCAAGCCCAGCCCTGCTGTTTTTGCTGGTGGTCAGCCTCAGCACGTTCCTCCGGGCTCTGCGATTGGCTAATGTGAATAATTAATGCTGCTAGGGAGGCCAGGAGAGGTGTTATCTGAGTACTCAAGCTGCAGCTCTGACTAATTCAGTAGATCTTGAGATTCCAAAAGGACTGGTAATTACTTTAATAATTTCTTCCTGCCTTTGCGTTTTTTTCCCCTATTTTGAGGTTCTAGGTGTGAAGAGGAGGGTGGATGGGCGTCCTTTCCAAGGTCAAGGATAGTATTTTGTCCAGCTTCCCACCCTTGCGGTGACCCAATCACAGGATCCAATAGCTCCTTGATGGAGTCTGAGTAATTGGGGGCTGGGGTGAATCAGGCAACACGGGGAATCGGAAGGTTCTACCAGACTGCAGCTGCCAGGCCGACCATCGGGGAATCCCTCAAGAGAACCACGGACCCATGCTGACCAAAGTACCCTGAAGGAAAAAATCCCGTGTTGCTACATGGCTCCTGATTCATGACCTTTTCCTTCTAGAGCCTAGCTTAGAGCTGTCCCAACTACATCTGTGTGATGTTTAAGACAACTGACCCCTAAATCTCTGATAGAACAGATTCTACCTGAGGTGCAGAGACCAGAGCGCCAGAAGCCACAGACATCATCTGCAGAAGGTCTAGTTGGGAACAAGCCTGCCCTGCCTGAAGGAAAGATCAGCCAGCCAGGTGGCCCCCAGTGGCCTATGTGTACCCCGCAAACACATCCCCATACACAAGAAACCCTTTGAACTCTACCTGAGCCTGGAAGCCCTTCACCCCACTGCTCTGAAAGCACAAAGCAGCCAGGCCGTGGTGGCGCATAGCATCCATTTCATCCCAGCACTCAGGAGGCAGAGGCAGACAGAGCTCTGTGAGTTCGAGGCCAGCCTGGTCTACAGAGTGAGTTCTAGGACAGCCAAGGCTGTTAGACAGAGAAACCCTGCCTGGGGGTGGGGGTGGGGGACCTTGAAATTAATTAATTAATTTTTTAAAAAACTCAAAAAGCATTCCTGGTGTAAGGTGAGTAAGATTTGCTATGTGCTTTATACGCAGGATGTCAAGGAATGTTTTATTTCAGCCAGTAACACGCCAAGGATGTCCCTTCCCTCCACCCTCTTAAGGGATAGCACAGTATCTACAGCCACACTGCTCAAGTTCACATCCTGACTCTGACCCCTTGCTACATGTATGAGCTTAGATCATGCACACCATTCCCTGAGCTCGGTTTCTCCAGCTTTAATACGGGCTGATTAGAGGCACTCACTTCCCATTGGAAATATGGTGAGGATAAAAGGGTAGCACACAGGTAGCATTTAGAACCATGAGGAGTTTCAAGGTTAGCTTTCATTTGCTCTTATTATTTATTCTAAACTGCGTATGACAAGGTATGAATCACTTCATTCCCTTTGCCCGTTTTCTCCTGGGAGAGCCCTATTTGAGACAGAAGATGCTGTTCTCGGTGTGAGATGGGAAGAAGAGGAGAGTCTAGGGATTGAATTCAGAGCTCCCTTAGCTCAGAAACCCCATCAGCATTGTCTTCCGAAGTATGTGGGTAGGCAGTTGGCAGACGGCTTGTGTGTTATTTCCAAGGTCATGCTGTATACTGTTTCCCACACTTTCTCAAAGAGATGGCATCTCAGACTCGGCCTACAGAAGCCACAGATATTCCCAAGATGAGGCAATTTCTGAACATCTGTTTATGACTAGAACCTTTCACATCAGAAAGGGTGGTCTAAGCAACTGGGGAAGGCCCCACCCTCCAGTCTGATACACACACACACACACACACACACACACACACACACACAGGAATGTTCATTGCTTTAAGTAATGCCAGCTTAAACTATAGGTGTTTTCCTGGGAGGGTAAGAAGTTGCCATAATTTATTTTGCAAGTGTTTAGTTGACCTTTATGAGAACGGGGTGCTGTGGGGTTAAGAGACGGGGGAGGGAACATCTGGTAAGGGTCCCGAGTAAAGAAAACCACAGAGGGCCTGCAGAGGGGTGCAAGAAGAAATGGGTACAGAGAATCATGAAGAAGACATAAAGACCTCCCGGCCAACCCTAGCACCAAGACCACTGGGAATTGTCCCAGCCTTGTCTTGAAGAATAAAAAAAGGTCATAGGTCAGTTCTCTTCATCCAACCTTGCTTGCCACGGAAGAAGCAGGGGCAGCTGCTTCGGCACTGATTAGAATCTGATTGCTCTTTCTTCCCTGCCATGATCAGCTAATGACATGGTAAATATGACCAGGCCTGGGAAAGCCCCCTCTCCAGAAATGGCTTACATACATAAGTAACACTCAAGAGGAAAAAAAAAAAAAAAAAGCACCGAAAAATCACTCCAAGATGGCTCCAGTGGTCCCCCACTTAGATCAGAGCCAGGAGAAAGCCTTTAGAAACATAGCCCGTGCCTTCCGCTCTAGGCTAAAAGGTTCTGGACAAGACAAAGCCAGGAAGCCCCTCCAGCATCTCCGGCTCCTCCTTGCCCAGCTTCCTGACCTATCAGAAGAGGGCACTGGAGCGAGAGTGGAGACTTCAGAGGCCGGAGATGAGTTAGTAAACCTCCTGACACCTGCCAGAGCCCTGACCCCGTGTCACAGTGTGACTCCATTGAGAAGATCGAAAGTAGCAAGTGTGGCAACCCAATGGTAACGGCCACGGTGGAAAAAAAAGGCTCTGCGCAGGCTGCTGGCTCTGGGGAAACTATGCTGTTTACTGCCAGTGGTTGCTGAGTCTGTGGTGGGGCTTTTTGTTTGTTTGTGTAGTTGGTTGGTTTGATTTTCTCTCCCCTTTTCCTGGGGAGGTGTGGCACGCTCTCAGGCAGGTGGCAGTCAGGGATGGGGAACGTCATGTAGCTGGAGTTTTTCTTCCCGGGATCATGAGACAAGAGGGCATTTTGTAACCTTTTAGACATTGTTGGGTCCTCAGTCTCAAAAGAAATGAAATCATGATCGAGACATTAACATTAGAGTCCCACCCCGCCACCAGGGCAATTTCTCTTAATGGCTAGGACTTCAGTGTCCTTATCTGAACAAAAGAAGGTATGCTACGGCAACACACTAGAAAAGAAATCCCACATTTCCCCCCCCAACTCTAACAACTCCAAGCGTTTGATTTGTAATCCTGGCCTGCGCAGGTCAGCTAGCCTGTTTCCGCCGGTCTAAAAGGACAGTGGTGTCCCTGCCTGGTGATGACCGGGAGTGAGCGGCCCCGGTGCTCACAGAAGGTCTTCTTGGACCTTGGGGTGCCAGGCGCACAGGAAGCATTTGGGTCGTTTCTATCTCCCAGGGAAAATGTGAACGGAAGGAGGTTTCGGTGGTCTCTAAGTTCTGCCTCTCTACCAAGCTGCCAACAGAAAAGCAGGAGACGGTTTTCCGGGATGGAAGGAACTTCCTGACCTTAGGCGTCATTGCGCTCAATGGAGCCTGTACTGAATGCCTCCGCGAAGACACCCAATGTCAGGTCTTCAGGGCGTGTCCCATCTACTTAGTCCCCTTCTGCTTTGCAGGGCTCCTTGGGTGTCTCACATATGAAGTGGGGGATGATCTGTATGGATGGTAGTTTGGGGTTTAAGCTGGCCTAGTTCCAACCTCTAAGGCTTACTGGAAGCTGGGGGTGGCTTCTTGCAGAATGCTTTCTGGGGCCATGAGCTCATGACACTTTTTCCCAAAACATTATACTGGGGTGGGGGATGGGTGTCCTGGGGGATACTTGGGGCTGGAAAAAAAAGGAAGAGTCATTTGGTAGTTGCCAAGAGGGGGACTCGGGTGCTCATGGGTAGCTTCTTAGACATAATGCTTGCTCCGCTACCCATCTGAATGGCATCACTGTTTTAAAGCATCTGGGGATCAAATCTGAGTCCATGTTTCTGCCTTAATTGTGACTCCAGAGTCCCTGAGCTTTAATTTACACTGCTGTAAGTGGTGTTAACAATCGGGTAAAATGGGGGCATTTGTCAAACAGAATGGAATGACAGAAAGTATAGGAAACCCAGGAGTGAAGAGGGTTTCACTCCTCCATCAGAGGCTCCAGGGCCCCACCCAGAATACATCACACACTACAGTGTCAGGCAGTGGCTGCTATTAGTCACAGGAGTGCTCCAAGCAGCCACCCAGCAAACACACATGAGGACACGCTGAACACATGTGATTGCCCATGCCGGCATCTCCATGGCTGAGAAGGTAACTAAGAGTGTTTCCCCAGCTATGTCACAAAGAAGGGAGGCCCATGGGGGACCGAAAGTCCTGAACGAAGGGGAGTTTCAGAGAGAAGATTAACGAAAGCACAGATTCTATAGACGCAATTGTCACTGCTGGAGAAAAGGTAGCGCTGCCTGCTAGGCCGCATCATGCGGTAGCGGAAAAGCCAGCAGGTGATGTTTTGTGGCATTATCTGCACGGGAGAAACTCCTGGATCCTAACCTGGGCCTCGGGTTCTAAGGAAAGTTGCCAGGGCTCCCCCATCACTGAGTGAATGGTGAGACCACAGAGGAGATCTTTCGTGTGCTTAGCCTTAACGCATTTTAAACACTTGGCAGGCCTCCTACGAGGGAGGAGAGAGCCGCAAGATGTCTCCTTATTGCACAGAGGTACAAACTGAGGGTAATCGAAGTTGAAAGACATTGCCAAAGCCACACACAAAAGCCAGGTGTTTTGGTAACTGTCCCAGTGCTGTGAGGAGATGTCAGGACCAAGACAACTTGTAAAAGAGAGCATTCAATTGGAAACTTGTTTATAGTTTCAGAGGGTCAACCCGTGGCCATCATGGTGGGAAGCATAGAGAAAGGTACGAAGGCATAGATTGAAACAGCAGCTGAGGGCTTGCATCCTGACCCACAGACAGGAGGCAAAGAGAATGAGAGACTGAGCCTACCTAGCAAGGGCTTTTAGAGCACATTAGTGTGGCACTTGGCACTTACAAATCATGCCCCCTCAAAAGGTTGCTACTGTCATTGTCGTGTCTAACCATGAGCAGACGCAGCTATTTGGAGGTCCACTCGTCACACATTTATTTTATTGTTGTATGAAATTTTGAGTACTAAGAAGGTACTGTTTGGAATTTCTATGACTTGGGGCCGGAAGATGGCTCAGCAGCTGCGGGACCATGCTGTTCTTAAGGAGGACTGGAGGGTGGTTCCCAGTATCCAGTGTTAGGTCGCTTATAACTCTAGCTACTGCGCCCTCTTCTGGCCCTCATGAAAGCCTGCACTCACAATCGCATGCCCACACAGAGACACATAAGTACATTTAAAATTACTCTTAATAAAGAAGCAAAACTGATCTCAACAAGACGCTGAGCCGAGAATTTTTTCTTTCTAATGGAATTGCAGTGATGTCAAGTTATTGAAGAAAATCTCATGGCAGATGAGATAGACAAAGGGTGGAGGGGTAGACATGTGTGAGAATAAGGCCAACTTGGAGACCCACGAGTGGTTGTCCCTCCCCGTGCCCACCCAGTGGCGGCAGGGACTTTCTGATCTTGGCCCGGGGCCTGCACAAAGAAACTGTAAGAAGGATGCCTTCGAGCATGGTGCCAAGTTGAATGTCTGAGCTGTACTCTGAGGGCACTGGGCATGAAGGCTTGGGAGACCGGGAATCTGGTGATGAAATTAGTGCCCTGAAAAGATGGGCCTGGCTTGTGATGCTCAGAAATCTAAAATGACTTACGAATTCATTGTATTCTTTCATGCCTCAGGAGCTGGAAGGGACGGTGTGTGCAGGGTTAGCTGGTTAACCTCAAAATGTTGACAGGGCCAGCTACAGTTGAACTTGCACAAGGCCTTTGGCTCAGCTGGGGTGGAAAGTGCAGAGAGCCGTGGTAGGGTCAGCCTGAAGTGCTCAGGCTTCCCTCACATCCTTTCTCTGACTCAGATCATGGTTACCCTAGCCCTGTACCCCGAAACTCCATTCTTCACACCACTGCAGCTATGAGAACAAACTCTGGCTCTGTGTGGCCTCTCCCACTCAGCCCCCCACCAGGCTTACCCTAAAGTCTTCTGACTTTACATGAAATGAAACAGAAGCCATTGTCCTCATGAGCGGAAGTCCCACCATGTGTCATGAGCCTCTATCAAAGACCTTACCTGGCCAGTCTCACCAGCATCTGTCCCCACACACAAGGCTGTCTCTTCCTCAGCCTTGGGGGGTTCAGGGCCCCTTCAGGAGGCTGAGATGGTACCAACAGCCAGAGCTGTTCTGATCATCACTAATTCTAATAGGTAAAGCATAAGCCATCGGCCATCAGGGCCAACTGTGGCGTCCTCTCTATGTGCCAGGGGAAGGGTATAATCATTGTCTCACCTTGCAGATACAATAAAGTTTCACTGGAAATAGTAACATTAGGGTCCTTGATTTCAGTGGCAGAGACACAGACAGGCCGGCTTACACATGATACCTTTTGCAGTTAGCTTAGCATCTTTGCTTTCTACCTCCCTAGCCCCAAGACCCCCGTTATCACTACTGGATAGCACACAGGTTACCCTGAAGGCCCTTCAGGTCAGGCACATGCCTCATACGCTGCAACAAATGTTGCAAGTCACTCTTTTAGGACCTAGAGCATCTCCCTGAGATTTCTTTCTAAAATCTGGCTACACTGTAACCGGATTGCAGCACAGTCTCA
The DNA here is from genome assembly GCA_030556225.1 of Cricetiscus sungorus. Lineage (NCBI taxonomy): Eukaryota > Metazoa > Chordata > Mammalia > Rodentia > Cricetidae > Cricetiscus > Cricetiscus sungorus. Next base: position 9,716,279 of record JANBXA010000367.1, on the reverse strand, counting down.
GTTTCTCAGGAGCTGGTTCTATAAGATTTGCCTGGGAGACTTTTTCTCTAACTAGCTTAGGTGACATTTGAATAGACCATGCAGTTGCCTCCTATCCAGTTGGGAAAGTTCCCGCACCTTCACCTCTCTGAGAGGATCTCAGTCTCTCGATTCCCACCCTGTCCTCCATTCTGCTTATCCAGGGGTTCCCAGAGGACCTTTTTCACCATCCCACCAGCTTCCCACCCAACCCTGTGCACTCTGCAGCTGTTGACATTTCCAAACTCTGCATTAGTTGGTTTCTTTCTTTCTTTTCTTCCCCCCCCCTTTTTCATGCTTTTCCCCCCACCTCTATACTTGACGCTGGCTCTCTAGAAGCTGCTGATCACTTTAAAAATAATGTGCCACATCAAGTATAAGACAGGACCCCAAGCCAGGCAATAGTGTTGCACACCTTTAGTCCCAGCATTCAGAAGGCAGAGGCAGATGGATCTCAGGAAGCTTGAGACCAGCCTGGTCTACCAAGCGAGTTCCAGGACAGCCAGGACTGTTATATAGAGACACCCTGTCTCAAAAAAACCAAAAATAAGTAGATGATAGATAGATAGATAGATAGATAGATAGATAGATAGATAGGTGATGGATAGATAGATAGATAGATAGATAGATAGATAGATAGATAGATAATATGGAAGGACCAGAAAAATTGCCATTCAAGTCTACAGAAATAAAGCATTTCTACAATGAAAGTGGCCAGCATCTTCTTTTGTACAATCTATTTGTTTCTATTTTGTTCCATGGTGCTTCCTTCATGCACCTATGATAACGGACATAAAACCTACACGATGGGAGATGCAGCCACACTGTCAAACAGTCTGTTTCCAGCAGTGTCTACACAATGGGAGATTCAGACACACTGTCAAACAGTCTGTTTCCAGCACGAGCCTGTCAATGTTTTGTCTCCTTTTCTTCTTGGGATATGATGGTTGGGGTCGGGGATACCTTAATGTCTCCAAGCCTACAGCTTCTGGCAGCTCCACCAAGACTGAGAGCCAGCATTCAAGTTAGCCTCATTGTGCTCTATCAGAAGAATCCAGTATAATCCCAAAATCACCTTTGCAAAGAAAATCTGTCGCCTGAATCCTCTGCTGTGAGCCAATCACACCAAAAGGCTTCCATCTGGACCATCCCTGCTTCTCAGCAGATACTAAACTGTCATGGGTGTGTTGCATCCCCATCACAACGTGAGCCATTTCCTACTTTCTTATTTGGTGGTTTAGCCTCTTGTTTCCTGTTTGGAAGCTTTTATTAAGACAGGATGACATTCTGTAGTCCAGATTGGCCTTCACTAGTGATCCTCCTGCCTCGGTGTCTCCATCAAACCCCACACACGGCGCATCGATGATTTCTTAAGAAAGTGTCTGCCATCCCGAATAGACGTGGTGCTCTCGAGGGTTTTCCAGTAATTTCTCCCTGACACAGTCAATCCGAGAAATCTGACACCTCCCCTCCCACACTTGGTCGCCACCCTAGCCATGCTCTTGAGGAAAAGGCAGCATCATGTCCTGCCACTCAAGAAGGCCTCTGGTTTCCACTACTCTCAGCATGCTTGACTCACAACGAAACTGCAACCTAAAGCACTGGGGGCCAGGATGGCGAGAAGGAAACACAGGTGAACACGCAAAAACTGCCCCCAGGGAAAGACTTTTTTCTCTTACAGAGTGGCACCTCTAGAGCTGGGCAGGAGCACGCACTAGAAGGAACTAGGGGGCCTGCTCTTGTGCTGACCTGGGGTTTTGGCAGGGAAAATACACATCGGAACCTTGAGTGCCAACTAATTTCTGCCAAGGGGAGTAGACTCGGGGAAAGGGCGGGGGGGGGGGGAGGGGGGGACAATTACCACAAAATTCTAGATCTGGAAATAACTCAGAAAAATAGCTCTGGCAACCCTTCAACTCCCAGAGGGAGAAAGAAGTTTCCGGAATAGCAGAAGTCTTGTCTTGCCACTCCTGATCCAAGAACTAGTTTCTGGAAGGAGATGGTATGTTGAGATGCTCTAGTGAGAAACAGGTACCATGCTTTTAACGCTCCTGCAGTCAAGGCCTGACCATTTCCCTGAGATAAAAATAACTCAGCACCTCTCACCTCAAAGCCGATTCCTAAACACGATGAGTGTACCAAGTGCAGACTAGTCATAGTGCCTGGTGAAGACGATGCAATTTCAGATCTTTAGTTTCTCTTCATTACCACAAAACCCACTCACTGCACAAATCCCAGAACAACTCCCAGATGTTGGTGCTCCCCCCCCCCAGAACTCACTGTCATAATCCTTAATCAACAATTAACTACTATCAAACAAGGATTGGGCTTAGATTCCATCCTTAAAATTAACCTTTGTAGTGTCTCGGAGCATCATTTCCTTCTCTGCACTTTTCTCCCTGTGGGAAAACTAAGAAGTATGGATTAGATAATGCCTAACCCACCTTCTTTTCTGACCTCCTAGATATAAGGCATTGTCTACATTCCAACAATCAGGGAAGATTTAGTTAACACCCCTCCACCCCCGAACAGGCTTGTTAGTAAGCAGATCAATCTTTTCTTTTTTTTTTTTTTTTTTTTTAACTCAAAGGTAATTCGGGAACTCAGCATGTCATTTGTAATGATAGCTTTTTCTCCAAATGAATCTATTTTCTATATAAAATGAAATAATAACAGACACGGAGCCACTTGGAGCTACAAAATTCTAGGAAGCCACGTTAGATGTGGAGGAACACACCCATAATTCTAGCTGCTCAGGAGGTAGAGGCCACCCTGAGCATATTTTCAAGAAGTCATCCAGAGAATCTGTCCTGGACTGGGAAATGAAAGAAAAATCCTATAAAGAAGTGGTATTTAATCTAAAAGAACTCAGAAGGGAGGGAAAGAGCATGAAGAACTAAATATGCAAAGGCCTGTGGTAGAGAAAGCATGGACCATTTGAAAGGAAATAAAAGAAGAAAAACCAAAAGGCTAGATTATAGAGGGAAGTAGAAAATTGAAGCAGAAGTAATGGATACAGTCAAATGGTAATAAGTTTCTATAAGTGTTAAGAACGTGAGTCTTGGAGCTAGAGAGATGGCTCAGTGGTTAAGGACAAGTAAAGTTTTAGCAAAGGATCCAAGTTCGGTGCCCTGCACCCACAGAAGTAGGTTCACAAACACTTGGAGCTAGTTCTAAGAGATCCAACACCCTCTTCTGGATTCCATGGGCATTTGCACTCACATGTACACATCCCTACAGAATTAAAAATAAAATAAATCTTTTTAAAAGAATAAGATGAGTTCTGGGAAGTAGAGGCAGGGTCGGCATCATAAGTTCAAAGCCAACTGTGAGCTCCAGGCCAGGCTTTATTTTACTAAAAGAAGAAAAGCTGGGAGCCACAGGAGGGAAGCCATAGTCTTGTTGGTGTCTACAAATGATTGCTCTGAGTTACAGATAAAGAAACATGAACACATAAGAGAAATGTTTATGAAGAAGAATCCAGAGGATCTAGTGATCAACTGGACTGGCCTGGCAGAGGGCAGGAAGGAACCAACAAATTATCTTTCGAGGTGGGTGATGGCTCTGTTTACTTTGACAGACAAAGATGGCGTTGCAGAAAGAACACTTTAATTAAGGTATTATATCAGAGGCTCTCAACCTGTGAGTTTGGACCCCTTCAGGAGTGGAACAACCCTTTCACAGGGGTCCCCAGAGACCATCATACAACACAGATATTTACATTATGATTCATAACAGTAGCAAAATTACAGTTATGGAGTAGCAATGAAAATAATTTTATGATTGGGGGGCAGGTCACCAAAACACGAAGAACTGTATTAAAGGATCGCAGCATTAGGGAGGCTGAGAACCACTGTACTACATAAATTGAGAGCCCACTGCAAAATGAAGGCGCAAGGTTCCCTGCTGAACAGCCACTAAAAAAATCAAGACAGTGAGAGTATGTCCCTTTAATCAGGGATCCATGTGTGGTGGCTAAAGTCACAGTCTAAGACACCACCCTGCTGAGACCTGTCTGTAGGCTTGAAGTGTCAACCTTAGAGAGATTTGCATAAGCCAAATCCTATCAAAGGACAAGTTCTGCCTCTGAGAGACGCCACTGGCTCAGGTACCCATCTTGGGTGGTAACAGAGACAGTCCAAATGCCTGTCACCTTGGAGTAGTCAGAAATAACACCTGGTGTCTCTGACAAAACAGATTTCTCGAGTGAGAAGTTAAAAAGCAAGGTGTTGGTCCCTGAGTAAAATCCAAATTACTTTACTTGGCACCACTGTTACACAAAGGGGAATTCCATGTTGGCCATGCAGCGATCTGCCCTTCCGCTGTGCTTTGTAACATCTGCTGGCCACAGTTCTCAGGACATTCAATCTGCTTTGCACAATCCTGGCTTGATTGAGGCTGGCCTTAACTTGGACCCCTCCTAAATTTCTGACCTCCCAGGTCTTCATTCCAAAATGTTCTTTAAAAATCACAAAGCTGAAGTCAGAGGCATTGCCTGCCAGTAGACCCATCTCCTGGACTCTACCCAGGCACTCGGTGTTTATGTGGTGCTAGTGAGGTCGGATTCAGTGAAACCACCCAGAAAACTCTGTCCAGGTCACTGAAGAAGCTTATTTGGGAAACACTACTAATGTAAAACACTTGAAAATAGTTTCACTTAAAATGAAACTATTTTACACGCTAGATAAGAAGAAATGAAACCCCCATTATCAGCCTTTTAAAGAGATTTTTTTAAAAAGAATTTAGTATTTATTTAGCTCTGGCTCTCCTTGTACGCGGGTGTGTTTCATACATGCCTGTGAGTGCTAATTCCCACATGGATAAGGATGCTCACATAGACCAAAATAGTCCATCAGATCCCCTAGGGCCGGAGTTGCAGGCAATTGTGACTGGGAGCTGGGAAACAAACTCCAGTCCCCAGAAAGAGCGGCTGAGCCATCATTTTTTTTTTGGGGGGGGGGCTGAGCCATCTCCCTAGACCCACCCCCAAAAGGGGGGAAAACCCATCTACTAATATGAAATAGTGTCAAGATCTTTAAAAGACTTTTCATCAGGTCTGAACAATCCCACTCTTGCCAGGAAATCTGGCTGATCCCTGAGTCCAGAACCTGGGTCCCTCAGCCTTTTCCTGGCAGCCCCAGCGTGCCACCCAGGGCCCCCAGACTATTTCCTAGAATTTCAGGAAGACAGGGGCAACTACATCAAGAAAGATGCCATCTTCATTGGGCATGAGTGGATTCTTCATAAGATCCTGCACGCTATACGTAAGACTCTGAAATCTGCTTGTGCGGTCAAATGGTGAAACTTACCAGCCAGAGCTTCCCAAAGCATTAGGATGCCCTGCGACAACTTGGATTTTACTACTTCTTGGCCCCTTGACAACTTGCAGTGAAGGGTGGGGCAGGAGACAGAAGACAATAAAGGCCTGGTGATGTATGAGGGCAATACCAGCCATAGACTGCCGGCCTCTGAGGCCGAGTGCTAAGGCATGCTTGTCCTCTAGCGTTCTGCCGGCCAAGGCAGGAAGATGGTGCGTTTGACGCTATCCTCAGCTACACAGGCAAACAAACAACAGATACTTTCTTTTAAGCCATGCTTAATAAAACGTTCCTGCATGGGCAGATGACTAGAAATAGGGGATATTTTGGAACACTAGAGGAAACATCGTCCTCCATGTCCCTCCTTCTCCCACAGCCTCCATCTGATCTCTACGGCCGAGGATTTATTTAAATTCAACTTCCCTAGGTTCTAGACTGACTCAGGCCCTTTGTTCCCAAGGAATGCACACAGATAGATGTGTAACAGTCATGTCTTATTTAATTCACAGCTCCAAACAGCACCCAGGCTGACAGACACTGTGCCCATTTCTCCCTGGGCATCTGTCTCACTTCCCTCTCGTGGGCACTTCCCTTGTCCTGAAACCCAAGCTCAAACCTCCCGCCATGCAATTCTTGGCATTTATGCCTCAGATGTAGCTGTAGGTTTAGGGCTTTTCCCAGTGTATGCCAAAGGCCTCTCAGTTGAGCAGATGTCCTCCCAGACTTGGGATATAGCAGTTCTCTGCACCGTCCTTATTTGGCTAGATATGGACTTGCACCAAGGAACTCACCTGAGGTTTTTGAGGACCATTTCAAGTCTGAAATGTTGAGGAAGAAAGTGAGCAACAATTTGAAACCAGTGGGGAAAGAAAGGATCAACTACTCAACAAATGGCTGAGGATGACAGGCTAAGCACTTCAGAACAAATAAGGAATTCGGATCCCAACCTTAACCCCAGTGAGTTGAATATGTATTAACAAAAAATATATGTGAGTTGAATATGTATTAACAAAAAATATATGTAGCTTTCATACATCTCTCTTCCTCCTGTCATTGTGGGAGTGTGAAATGTACACATTTGTTACATATGAGCATATAGCATATTCACAAAATTATATTATACTAATAGTATGTGCTCAGATACTATTAAGATATTAATATATAAAGGCAGTGTATAAATTTTATTAATATAAATTATATACTATGATGAGGTACATGGTAATATACTCATGTTTTTATGAAGCAGTTTGATGTACATCTGTAAAAGAAGATTATAGAAGAAGAAATAGTAATAAGGAGATGTGAGAGGTGCTGCCTCTCCTGAGTAGTATTCCCACCCCTCTGCCTCTGGTTTCATTCTCCAGCCCTGGAGCTGGAGAATGCCAGTTCCAAAGATACCGACTACCTTCTGTAGCCAGACTGTGCTGGATGTCAGACACACAAAGAAAAACACAACCTGCTCAGGAAGACAAAGGCAGCAAAGGGGAGCCGGTGGCTGTCACAGTGAAATAAGTCCTTGACACAGTAGGAGAAAGGGTATCGAGGGTCCATGCTGTCTGGGTCAAAGAGGACCTCAAGCCTCATCTGGGCCTCGGATCCCCTGGCTTACCTGGTTGACAGCACTGTGTCTACACCTAAAGCATGCAGCTCAGAGAGAGGGCTGCTCGCGCGTGCAGAAACAGACATCCCAGAAAACCCAGGGGTCAAAAGGGAAGGAGAAAGCGAAAGGAACAGAGTCCCGCCTGGCCTCTTGCTCGGTGCCTGTGGTTGGTAGAACTCAGCCTGGAATAAATAGGAGCGGCAGCTGTTGAGTCAAGACCATCCCAACTTCTAGAAGGTCCTTCTTCCCTCTACAGAAAGTTTAAGCACTGACACATCCCAGTGTGCTGGGGGGAGAGGCCACAGCCCTTGGTCCTGATCAACCAGTCAACACATCAGGTAAGGCTGGCTGGGCCCAAGTGCCTGGCCCACCAGCTCTTGCATAGTAATCCTCTTCACTGGGGAAGATTTGGAACCCTGTGCCAACAGAGGTCCTACATGTTGATGTAGGAAGGTAAGGAAATTGGAGAAGCCTGGGGAGTACTCTCCACATGAGTGTACTGTCATTTAAGCAAAAAGTCCCCCAGCCAACAGGACAGATACTAGGAGGACAAGTCACTTGACCAGGACACAGAGTTAAAAAAAAACAAAGGAGGGCTTCAGGCCAGTGTTCTTTCCACTCAGACTGGGGTAGGAGAAGTCCCTGTTGAAGGGACTGCCTAGGCACAATCAACGGACTCCCAGAGACTTCCTTAGGCATCTGTATAAGGAGTAATGTCCCCCGCCTCTGTCCTTGAGCAACAACAGATGGTTGGACAGGTTACACATCTCCAAGCCTGGGACACTGCAAAACAGGACCTTGCGAGCACAACCTGACAGGCCAAGCAAGCTTCCAGAAGTCTGAGCTCCTTCTCCTAACTTCCCGGGCTGGGAATCTCAGTGAAGGAAGCGCCAGAGGAGGCCCTGGCACTCCACTCTGACCATCCATCCCACAACACACGTACCTCTTCGAGGGATAGTCTTGAACAGGAGATGGGAGGAGAAGAGAGTGAGTTCTAAGGACCACCAGCATGGTTCCTTCAGCAACTGTGCTAAGGTGAATTCGTAGTCAGCAAGAAATATTGGCTCTCCCACCCAGGTTGTGTAGGGGAACCGATTATTTCTCAATCCTAATATGCTCTGGAATAGCCCATTTATCCACGTCATTGTGACCTAAGAGTTCGTGAATGGGACTCACAATCGAAGGCCTCTGTACACAGAACAGCTGTCTGCCCCCCCAGGAAATAGGACTTCTTGTATTGAGAAGCTTAAAAAAAAAAAAAAAAAAAGGGAAAACTTTTTTAAAAAGAGAGGTAGCCCATACTAAATATAGCTATGCAGAAGTCCTTTACCAGTTCTTTTGCTTACAATGCAAAAAGAAAAAAAGAAAAAAAAAATTAAGAGGGAGGAGGAGCTTGAATAACCTTTGCCAGGAAGTATGTAAATGCCTTCAGTATAAAAGGGGGACCCTGGAGGGGAGGTCTACAGTTCAGGAGCTTGCTGTTGCAGTATCAAAGCCACAAGGCAGCCTTGCAGAAGACAGAGCTCCACCATGCCTGGCTCAGCATTGCTCTGTTGCCTGCTCTTACTGGCTGGAGTGGGTACCAGCAGAGGCCAACACACCCGGACTGAGACTAACTGCACCCACTTCCCAGTCAGCCAGACCCACATGCTTCGAGAGCTGAGAACGGCCTTCAGCCAGGTGAAGACTTTCTTTGTGAGTATGGAACCTGCCTATTATCCTCCCTTGCTGGGATGGCTGGAAGTACACATTCTGATGGAGTGGTCCAAACCGCCCTCCTCCTCCTGCTCCCAACCCCTGCCTCTCCTCTATCCCCATCATCCGTTCCCCTTAACTTAAACCCAGACAGCCCTAGGTTAAGCCATGGGTTATGGGTTAAACTAAACCCAGGCAGGCCACCTAGACGGTGACTGTGTTGTCTCTCCTGTGCTCGGGAGCTTTCTGGGAAGTTTCCGACGAAGCTCCATATTTTGTTGGCTGGGACAGAAGTCCAGAGGTAGGAGGCACGTGCTGCCTCTGCTTAGACTCTGGATCCAGGGCAGCACCAGGCATAGAGAGCTTGCATTACAAGAGGATTCCCTTTCCATAGGAGGCAGAGAGCCATGAGACTCTCTCCGTTAGGGACCCCAGAAAGTGGGGACTGATGCAGGTGCCCTGGAAACCTGGTGTGGCTCATCTGAAAGATGAGCAGGCCTGGGTCAAGCTTCCCCCAGTGTGCTCAAGCCAGTCAGAAGCTTCTATTAAGTAGTGCGATGCTAAGAGGAAGGGCTTTGATTTCACTCCAGGCTCTAGCACCATCAAAGCCTGATTTTAACCCCCCCCCCTTCAATATTTGTCAGGGCTACACTGATTACTAATTCAAAGGGGGAGGCACCCGGGAGACTGGCATGCCAGGTATGCATCTCAGCTTTCACATTCACACTCCCTTTGTTCTTGCAGCAAAAGAAGGACCAGCTGGACAACATACTACTCACTGACTCCTTACTGCAGGACTTTAAGGTAGGCGTCGCATGCGTGCTAGGCAGCGATGCAGTGGTTAGGGAAGGGAGGCGCTGCTTGTGACAGCGGGAGCTGGGTCTGATGCCAGAGCTTTCAAAAGGAGAAGTGGGAAGACCTTAACTCAGCACTTAGCCCACAGTCAAGGGGTACGAAGAGCTCGTTCTACAGTAAAGGGACAGAATGTAAGGGGGAGAGGTCCCTAGGGACAAGCCAGTCCATCAAGTAACGGGCCATCGTTGCAGTAAACCCCAACCTTTGATTCCTGCTTCTAGGGTTACTTGGGTTGCCAAACCTTATCGGAAATGATCCAGTTTTACCTGGTGGAAGTGATGCCCCAGGCAGAAAGCCATGGCCCAGAAATCAAGGAGCATTTGAACTCCCTGGGAGAGAAGCTGAAGACCCTCAGGAGGCAGCTGCAACGCTGTGTGAGTAGCAGATCCGTTTTTTTCCCTTGGAGCCAACAAATGCCATCTTCTACAGCCCAGCCGGGCCGCATGCATCCAGAGACACACGCAGACTAGGCTGGGGACTAGGTAAATCTACCAAGCGCCTCCAGGCAGATCTCCTGCTCATCTGTCTCTGGGAGGCCGACCGTGGGGGTGGCTTTGAGGCGCTTACACGTGAAGATTTGCACATAGCCTTCCTGTTATTTGTGAGTCATTGTGGGTTATTAGCTACTCCCCTCTCTTCATGGGAAGGCCAGGGCTTCAGTTACAGCTCGCTCATCTCTTTGGACCTGGGCTGCCAGCTGAGAAAGCTCCCTAGCAGAGGAAAACATTCACCTATTTGTCTCTTCTTTTGGGAAGCAAATTCAGCAACACACAACTGGGCTGATAGGACTCTGCCTGGCATCTCAGAAGGGCCGGAAGACTTCTATCCCTAAACCGGGACCTATGAATAATATGCCCAGAGCATCTATTTCTCTGAGTGAAGTGATGCCTTTGCTTTCTTCTCTCACTGATACTGGGAAATCAGTTGGCGTCTATCTGTGCACCAGTTCTAAGCCAACAATTTGGCCCCAGTAGCTGAGACTTTATCTCCACTCTCAGACACCTAGACAGAGTTCGTGGCAGTTGAGATTGGAGATAGACAAGCTGAGACATGCAAAACACAATAGAGAGACAAAGCCCAGGACCTGGGCTCACAGCCATGCTTTGTAAACATCCTAGTGATTCCAAAGACATACAATGCATCTTCCTGGACTGTGCTCTTCTGCCCCTAGTGTAATAGATAAGGACCAAGCAGGGTTCAGATCTCCCTGGGAGCTAAAAGGTGTGCATTGAAGATGAATACAGCCCCCTTCACCACACAATGAGGTTGTTCCCCCAAGTGGCATGGACACAGACTTGGAGCTAGAATTATTTACACTTCCTTTTCTTCTACAGCACCGATTTCTCCCCTGTGAAAATAAAAGCAAAGCTGTGGAACAGGTGAAGAATGATTTTAATAAGGTAAGCTTGGGTAGTGGCAAGGAGGGTGGGCATAACGCGAATCTCTGCTCACCAAAAGCAGAAGGAGGGACCAGTTCTGCACCTGGAGTGTGGGAATCTGGCAAGTCGTTGTGACCTCTGCCAGTTAGGAGCCGCCACCTCAGTCACATGTGTTTTCTGCAAAGCGTCTCTGGCAGTTTCTAAATGACTGCCTCACCTTTGCAGGCTTTTGGCTTTGACTGACCAGACAACCTATGAGCACAGAGCACTGGTTGCCGGGGAGAGTGACAGAGGAAACAGAAAGTACAGAAAGTACCTTGTTGGGAAACGGGCTGAACCCACAAGTGCAGAAAGCAGACATGAATTAATGCACACAGGCACATCTTGGGGCTCAGAATGGATGCCCCCAAAATCAGAATGCGCAGGAAGCAGAACGATTGTTTGTCCTGGTGCACTTTCCACCTGGCACACAGAATGAGGTTTCACACTGCCAACTGCCTGTGAACCCATTAAACCCTAGTTCCCAGAAGCCATGTGGCCTATGCCATCTTCGTGGGCTAGGCAGAGACACCTGGCCGGGTTCCAACATCAGTGGGCATGAATCGCTTGACTGTAGGCCAGAAGAGCAGGGTGGGGACTACTTAAATGCCCAAAACATAAAAAAAAAAAAAAAAAAAAAAAAAACACCATTTCCTTGTCTCTCTCTGTCACTGCCCTGCTCTCAAACTGCTTCCTCTAACAACTTTGCATAACATTCTGCATAAGCATTATGTGAGCGCCAGGCCTCTAAAAATACTGACATGGCACCATTCTGAAGACAGTGCTTTGAGGATGAGTTTCCCTTGCGGGCTTACTGGCCGAGCTTAAAGCTGGGCTGTAGACACAGCCGCTTCCCAAGGCAGCAGGACAAATCCTTGTTCTCGAGGTCCGTCAGTTCCCAAACGTAAAAAAAAAAGCAGAGAGCCTTCTGCATTTAGGGTCCTGCCCAGTCAAGTGCAGGGATCTCCTCAACCCTCCAACAGGTCTTAACCAGGTGTTTCTCTCCCTGCACAGCTCCAAGAGAAAGGCGTCTACAAGGCCATGAATGAATTTGACATCTTCATCAACTGCATAGAAGCATACATGACCATCAAAATGAAAAGCTAAAACCCCCCAGAGTGTGTGTTGAGTCTACGGACGCCAGGGCTTAAACAGAGCTCTTTAATTTCACCCAGGGACCCTAGCTAGCAGAAGTACCTCCTTGGGAAACCTCATTGTACCTCTCTCCAAAGTATTTATTACCTCTGATACCTCAGCTCCCATCCTATTTATTCACTGAGCTTCTCTGTGAACTACTTAGAAAGAAGCCCAATATTATAACTTCACAATATTTATTATTTTCACCTATGTTTAAGCTGTTTCCACAAGAGACAGGTGGTAGTATTTGAGTGTTCTAAGGTAAATTATGTTATGTAATGTGGTGGTGGTGGTGGGGTGCTCTTTGGGAAGCTAGCTGAAGCTGCCATTCTAAGGCTGGCCACACTCCGTAGCTGCAGATATGGTTACTGTGATACCCTCTAGTTTATTTCATCCCTGAGTTCAGGACTCCTGAAGTAGTAAAGGCAGGGCTTAGGAAAGGAAACCAGGAAGCACTTTGGATGACTGTCCTTCCAGCAGCTCAGAGGGTTTCCCCTGACCTCATTCTCCAACCATCTCATTCTTGAAAGCTGTGGCCAGTTTATTTATAACCACCTAAGATTAGTTCTAATAGAACTCGTTTTTAACTCGAAGTAATTCAATTCCTCTGGGAATGGTGTACCGTTTGTCTGTTTTTATAGCAGATTCTAATTTTAAATAAATGAATCTTATTCAAATTACATTGTGCAATCCATTGTGTCCTGTCTGATTGAAAAATGTCCCTCAGGGTGCCGGAGGGTCAAAAGGGTGAATGAATCTTATATTCCAGAGAAAGGATGCCGGCAACCTCTCCAGGAAAGGGTGGAGTACAGATCTCATAAGAGGAAAATCTTGCTTCACTTTCAAATCATCAGCATAAACCACTGAGATCTTCATGCTCAGTCCTTTAAGACACACCATGAAACCCTTAAAGGGTATCAAAAGCTGGGGAACGTGACTCTGCACACACACAACCAATGCTAAGCAAGAGAAGCATAATGTGTGCAAAGGTCCTGGGGTAAATTTAGATCTGTCTGCGTGCACTCTAAGAACTAACAGAAAGTTATGACTAGCTCTTGGATCTGGATATTAGGCTCACTCCACAACTTCGGTTACTACTGCAACCATAATTAAAACCTCCTGCCAACCCTGCCTCCCACAGTCTGGTGATCCAAACCTGAGGCCTTTCACGTGCTAAGCAAACATCAGCTGCTGACCTCAATCTCCAGCCCTTGATGCTTTGAGACAAGGTCTCAGCTAAAATTCAGGAGGATAGTTTTGAATTCTGCTCCTCCTACCTCAGCTGTCCAAGTACTGGGATTCTTCTTTGGGCTGAGGTCAGAGGCAAGAGAGTTGAACCAAAAGAATAGAATATAGGTAAATTGGCCTACTGGATAGGTTCCCAAAGGATTCAACCAGTCTTTCTTCCCTCTCCCTGAGCTACCAGAGAGGTGTTAGACTGACTTCTTGGGGGAGGGGGGACGGGACAGTGGCTGGGGAAGCCCTACTGAATGTCTCATGACTTAGAGGACAAGGGGAAATAATGGGCTGAGTAACCCTGACACCACACACACACACACACACACACACACACACACACACACACACACACACACACGTGCTGGCCAGGCAGCTTGGGGACAGGGCGGGTGGGATCTGATAGGCTGTGGTCATTTTTTCAGTAAGCCCTGACTCACTTCGGTTAAAGTAACCATCGGAAGGAAGTGGGAAGGATCAAAGCTGAATTTCTGAGATGAAAGGTTGGGGTTAAGAGTGGGAGCTAGGGGCAGCCGTGATGGCTCAGTGGTTAAGTGCCTGCCCTGCCGTGCATGGGTGAGAGCAGGAGTTCAGAACCTTAGAACCCAAGCAAATGCCGGTGAGCAGGGTGGCCTGGGAAGGCAGAGATGGGACCCCTAGAGCGAGGTGGCCAGCAAGACTGGCCCTTGTAGAGAGCGCTGGGTTTGAGAGTCTGCTTCAGTGAAAAGGTGGAAGAGAAGCTGAGGACCATCCCTGACACCAACGTCAGGCCTGCACATGCATGCCCACACATGTGCATACAAAGAATGCATGCACACACCCACATCTACATGGGAGGGGGAAAGGAGTCTGGGGGCTGGCAGAAGAGGAGCAGAGAGGTGGCTGGAGCTCTCATTCTGACCTAGAGAGGTTCTGAGGCCCTAGCCAGAGTGATTCCAGCAGCCCATGCTACCTAGTAGGAGTTGGTATCACACTCAGGAGACTGGGCATCTGAAACAGAAACACATCTGAAAAATCGGCGCAGCTGATCTCAACAGTAGCTACACTATTACCAGCACATCTTATGGGTATGGCAGGCATACAACATGCTTTTAGTATTGCTATTTCCCATAGGCCCAGAAATTGAGCGCTTTCACACTCTTCAGTTTACTACGCTAACATTCAACAACTCAATATTCTAATGACCGTGTTGGAAGTGCAAGCTTTTTTTTTTTTTTTTTTAAATATCCTATTCATCCAGCACTCTCAACCATGTGTTGGTCATAAATTAATCTCTTTTTAATAATTTATTTTTATTTTGTGTGTTTTCATGTTTTGCCAGCATGCATGTCAAGTGTCAGATCCCCTGCAAATAGGTGTGAGCTACCCTGTGGGTCCTGGGAATTGAACCCAGATCCTCTGGAAGAGCAGCCAGTGCTCTTAACTGTTAAACCATCTCTCTAGCCCCCAATCATAAATTAATCTTAAGAAATACCTAGCTTCTGTGCTTGCTAATTAAACTCAGTCTGTATCTATCCCTATAGTTTTATACCTAATATTTACATTCATAATTGGACATTAATTGAAGCCATTTGTTGGTTACTTGGCTACACACTTGATATGTATTAACTCATTAGTTATCATGTAATGCTATGAGATATTAAATTAATATCTCAATTTATCTTTTTTCCTTTGAAAAAGAGTCTCGCTGTCTATCAGTTACAAGCTTACTGGCTTGTAACTCACTATGTAGATCAGGCTAACTTTGAACTCAGAAATCCACCTGCCTCTGCCTCCCAAGTACAGGGATTACAGGCATGTGCCACCACACCTAGGCAACATCTCAATTTCTTACACAAGAAAATGAAATTCAGATAAGTTATATCATCTGCCTTAAGTCATCCAACTATTAATGGCGGTTTGTGAACTTAATGATTATATCAAACTCCTACAAAAATTACTGAATAATTCTTTTCCCCCGTATGGTCCTGCCTCATTAAAAGACATAGATATGTGCCAAACTAGTGGTGTACACCTATAATCCTAGGATTTGAGAGACTGAAATGGGGAAACTGAGAATTTGAAGCCAGCCTGGGATACACTGCAAGAACCTGCCTCAAAAACAACAATAAAATTGCATACACTTATACTTGCACACCCTCAAGAGGCTGAAGAAGGAGGTAGGTATTCAAGGCCACCCCAAGCAACACAGAGTGACCTTATATAAAAAAAATATGCAAATTATTATTATGTGTCATCATTTTTATTTGTCTTGAGACATTTTAAATTTATCTCCTAATTACTCTTTTACTATCTGGTTCCTCAGGAGTATAAGAAATATTTGCATGCCTAATGTAGCTCCTTTATGAGTATCCACAACATGGGGTATCTCTTCCTGAGAGCCAGTGATCTGAAGAGAGCTAAGAAGAAGGTAGATGCAGCATCTTTTCTGGCCCAATCTGGGAACTCCCCCACCACTGGTTCTGCTGAGGGGAGGTTGAGTTTCAGCTTTTGAAGGAAGCATGCCAAATGATCTGTACACGCATTTTAAAACTTCTACACCCTTCATAGTGTTAAAAGACAGTAGCTCTGTGCTTTGGCTGGTGGGTAGGGAAGAGCTGGCTGGGGACCAGCTGCTTAGCGGGGCCTTCAACACGGACCTTGCCACCCTTGGGTCTCCCACTGTATTTACTTCTCTCAGCCTCGGTCTCTCCTTTACGAAACTGGCAAAACCTTCTTCCTAGAAGTTAGGGATTGGTTGCGTCCCTCTTATCCCTAGCCCTTCCCCCCCCACACACCCAAATTAATATTGAAGGCTTGACTCCCAAAGTGATGACATTTGAAGACAATGCCTTTGGGAGATGACTTCATGTTGGACTTGGTGCTAACCCTGAAGAGTTGGTTCTATTTACTTATCACAGTTTAGGACCGATGGAAGAAGAGGTTTTATGATTGTACGTTGAGATAGGAGCTCTCTTGCAGCAAGAGGCCTCAGGATGAAACTGCCTTGCTGGCACCTTGATCTTGAACCTCTTCTCAGCCTCCGGAGCTTTAAGAAGACAAGTTCCTACTGGTTAAGCCAATAGCTTTCTGGCAGGGCTCAAGCCTACTAATACACTAAGTTTGGCATGCAGGCATCTGAAGTGTGAAATGCCTGAGTTAATGTGTTTTGAAGAGGAGACATACAAATGGCATATGGGTGAGGGTTTGGGGAGAGGGCTAAAAGCCTTTATTCTCTTAGACCAGCTATCTCATCTCCCAAGTCTACTTGGTACTCATGTACCAGATCTAGTAGATAGCATGAGTCTCTACTCATCTGTGGTCCTGGCTGCTAAGATGAAGAGGGTGGGGCCAGTGAGAGATGTTCCTAAAATCTAGATGGCAAAGTGATTGCTCTACATAGGTCCTGGCAGACACAGGACAAACAGGCTCCTCCGTTCTGGGGATGAAGCGAATTTTCAAAGGATGGAATGGCGCCTGCATTGAGTGAAAAGCAAGGGGTTAAGAGCTAACTCCATGGCAGAAGCCTTCCATTCTGTTTCCCCCTCAAACTTAAGTGTGGGTTTAATTGTGATAAGATTTAGTTTCCACCTAAGTGGAAACTGGGTCATGAGAAGATAAAGCCAGAATGAGAGGATGACCTTTGACCTTCTTTTGTGAGCTACAGAACTGTCTCCAAAATGAACGAGTGGACTCTAAGGGCACCGTGGGCACCCTGTGTGCGGATTTCATTATTCAATGTTCCTTTTCCCAAGATGCACCGGTAGTGACTTTGGAGATTTACTTAGTCTATCCGGAACTAGAATTCCTCAATAGTAAAACACAGAGCACGGTCTGCATTGATAGTTTTAATTCTGGGGCTGTGAATAGGGGCACTTGAGGGGTGGGGATGGGGGTACCAAGCAAGTTTCCAAACCTGAAAACACCAGCAAGCCCTCCATCAGCCTGCACATGCGCATTTGGAAGCATCCCTCCCTGTGTGGCAGGGGTCCAAGCCACTCCGTGGAGAAGGACCTGGTGGCTTCATGCTGATCCAAGTCCACTTGCAAGCCCTCTCTTACAGCTTTGACTAGCAGTTAGAAGATGGCATTAACTTTTTAAAAGTTGCTAAGCAGATAAAGCAGTTTAAAATGGCACCTTCCTGGTGGGGAAGGAAGAGCCGCGATCCTCAGCAGTGCCAGAGTCTCACCGCCACCAGGTACTCTGAGTTGGAGCTGTTCATTCAGCCAAGCCCCTTCCCACCCTGTCCTCCTCCAGGACAATTCCTGCACAGGCAGCTTACCATAAAGCTTCCAGTCACCCGTGTATCAGCAGGCGCTCCCCTCGCCCAGCAACGTTGGGCAAACACCCAGGCTTGAACTTGCAGCAGCTTATTGGTCCCCAGCTGGGGAAGAAATGGATGGGAAGAAAAACAAAGAAAATAAGGCTGCCCCACAGCGTGACGTCTGAGGTCTGCTGGCCTCAGCTCTCAGCACACAGCTGCCTCTTACCCTACGAGAGACATGACATGGAGATGCCACCTACCTCAGTATTCTCCTAAATCCAGAAGCAACCATTTTCTTTTCAAGGTACTCTTATAAGAAATAAACACTTGGGTGAATGTAAAGCAATATAGCAAGGAATTAATAAAATAAAATAATAAAAACAAACAAACAAATGTACCCCTTACGCATTCTGGAAAATGGTGGTGGGAAATCAGACGGAAAGACAGGTAATTTGTGCCAAAAGTTAGACCTCTGCCTCCCTACCCACCATTCATGGGCAGAAAGCACAACAGACTCAGCCTTGCACCTCCGATGGAAAAAGGGAAACCAAATTTTTGAGTTGTGTAATTTCAGTTTCCTGAAATCAATCCCAGAGATGGCTTGGGCTTGAGGAAGTGAAGGAACAATGTATGGATTATAGCATGGGAGGATTGCCAATCCAGGGAACTGCTTAGCATCTGTGCCTAATTGCCATTGGAAGCAATGAAAGTTACCCAACAACCAAGTGCACGTTAGTCTAACCACATGTCCAGTTTTGTTTGACTTTAATCCTGGGCTTTGCCGTGTACGTTCAGCCTCTGTCACTGCTATTTATCTGCTAGCACTTTGAAATCCTAGAACTCAGCCCCACAGCTGTGGTTCTGCCCTCACCACTATTGGAGATTTTTGCAAGGTCATACAGTCACAGCATGACACGGTCCAGTTTGCCCAGTACACCGCCCAGAATCGCATGGCTGATGACAGTTTTCCTGGGTTACTTAAAACAGAAAGATGTCACTTCCCCAACATGACCCTACCAAATCCCCTCTGCCAAGGCAGCATTAGTAACCCTGACTAGTACTCAGCACTAAGAGCTAATCTAATCTTATCTGTCATAATAATCTCTGGCCTCATATATACCGCTGATGAACCCCAAACCAGAACAGAGGAGGGCTAGCCTCTCCCTGACATTCTCTTCAAATCAAAAAAAAATTTACAAGATATGGGTTGATCCTTTCACCCCCAAACTCTGTTGGGGTGATTGGATAAAAGCTGCAAACAAAGCAGCCCTAGCACCTGTGCTGGTGGACTCAACTACTACTACTACAAAGCTGAGCCTGTTGTAATTACTTTTCACACACACACACACACACACAGAGAGATTTGAGGCAGAGTCGTTGGTGCATTTAAACTACTAGGCTCAAGCAAACCTCCTTCAGCCATTATTCCCAGCAAATTGTGGTGATTTCTATTATTTATTCGGTTTTGGTCTTTGGAACAGAATCTCACTGGTCTCCAACTCTTGGCTTGCTTGCCTCTGCTTCCCAGATGGCAAAAGTCTACTCTTGAGCCACTATGTCTAGTATGATGATGCTTAGTAATGACAAGAGGGTGGTTTAACAAAGCATTCAAGCGAGACTGGTCTTCCAGGCTTTGGTGAGAACACGACAATCTAGCTGGGTGAAGGATGAGGGATAAATGAAGATGTCCAGCAGATAAACGAGCATAAGACTCCTTCGCAGTAGGAGAAGAGGGAAAGCATTCTCTTTGAAGTGACCAAGTTTGCATTGGTCCCCAACATAGGTGGCCTGCCTTCCCCACCTGTGATGCTGAGAGCCTCAGTCAGAGAGCGACACGAATAGTTTGAATAACTGAAGACAAACCACAAACGACGCAGGGCATCGAACATTAGAGGGAGATTTGTGATGAGCCTGGTCTGATCAACCAAGGATGGCAAAGCCGTTTATAAAAATGTTAAACTTCACTGGCAAAGGGAAGCCACCACAGCTGTTTAGTGGGGAAGAGGAAATAGTTCTCCTCTATATGAGACCATCCCGGGTCATTTGCCCCCAGTCTAAGAAAGAGGTGGTTATAAGTCCAGGAATAAGGTGTTCATAGGAACTGACGGACTTTTCGTTTTTTGGCAATGTTGTGGTGGAAGTGGATGATAGCAAAGATGACTCACAGAATTCTAAGCCTGAGCCACTGATTAGAGACGAGCCAGGTTTGAGAGCGTGGTACACATATTTGCATTGGTAATCGCCAGGCCAGAAGTGCCAATAAAAGGTCATGAGGGAGATGGGAAGACTGATGAAATCGGGTTCCTTGGGAAGTAGGAGCAGATGGATGGGTTTCAGGAAGGAGGTCACTGAGCAACCAGCCAAAGAATGCAGGGGAGATAGGAACAGAAGGGGGTTGGTTTGAAGAACTATTGGCAGAAGATGAAGCACACTCTCTATTCTCATTGGGACAGGGATTAGGAAAGGGATGCTGCAGGGACTTTTGAGAAGAGGTAACAGTTTGAAGTGAGGTCAGCAAAGACACCAAGCAATTCCAGAGAAACGTGGTGGACGCCCACACAATGGCGCGCCCGTGTGCTGACCAGCTTTCTGTCAGCTTGACACGGCTAGGACCATCTGAGAGATTCGAGCCAGTGCCCCCCTCAGTTTCTGCTTCAGCTCTGATCTCCAGGTTCCTGCCTTGAGTTCTTGCCCTAACTTCCCTCCATGTGACCGGAAAGAATTAACCCTTCCCTCCCCCAAGTCATGGTGCTTTATCGCAGCAATAGAGAGAAAGCCTAAGCCAGTCTGGTAGAAGTAAGCAGTTGTAGGTTGAAGTGGTCTGAAGATTGTGCCAGTTTTATTTGGGATTCTTGTCCTTGTATGAACACACAAAAGGCAGGCTCAGTGTGCTCCATGAGTGGACAACAAAGGGACAGTTGGGAGTGTCCTAAGTTGAATAACGAGGCAAACAAGACAGAAGAGAATTGATACAATGGGGTAGTGTAGTTGAGCTCACAAGAAACAATTGCGAGGGAGAATCTTTTTTGTGTTTGCTTATTTGTCTGTTTTGATTTGATTTTCCAGACAGGGTTTCTCTGTAGCCTGTCCTGGAACTCACTCTTGTAGACGAGGCTGGCCTCGAACTCACAGAGATCTGCCTGCCTCCGCCTCCCAAGCTCTGGGATCAAAGGCGTGCACAGCCACCACCACAAGGCTCCTGAGGAAGAATCTTAATCACCCAGAAGACTGCAGACAGAGGGTGATAATGCATGTATGACTATATGAAGAGACTTTGAAAGTCCAGGCATCATCACTACAGTAAGCAGCTGAGTAGAGGCAGAGGAAAAGGTCACAGGAAATATGGAAGTCACGGAATTGAAAGCCACAGTTTGAATGAGTCATCTGCAACTCTAGCAGGCTCACAGCTGTAGAAGAAGGCCAGTAGGACTCGGAAGGAGGAGGAAGGTGCTTAAATAGCTTGTGGATGAGAGTGAGAGGAAGAAGAATCTTGAGCATCCTCGGGGATGTCTGTAGATTTCACTTTCCATATACGTTAAGTTGTCAGAGTTGCACACAATCAGCAAGTGGGCATTTCAGATCTCCTAAGCGCCAGAAAACAAATTTAGATTTCTTGGGAGGACTTCCTAGCAGAATTTCCTAACAAACAGAACTGATTTAGTCATATATATCACCAGATTCAAATCACTTTTAAACCATAAAAGTAACGAATTTCCAAGCGTTACGTCATTCAATTCAAGAAGTTTATACTTAGGGCCAAGATGAATTATCATCCAATTGAGAGCCTGGAGTAAGACCCCAAGCACAGACCTTTCTCTACCCCTGACCCCAAGCTTCTGCCAGCTGACACAGCACCATTAATGTCAGCCTTTTCCCCACAGTGGAGAGACGAAAACAAAAAATCACCATAAGAAATTATTTCCTCAAGTCTAATACAAATCTCGTGATGAGCACAGAAGTCCGTCTGAAAACAGAGGGCAAAAATCTAACCTCTTGCTCTAACGTCTGGCGCCAGTAATTTCTCTATCATCACCTCAGCTGAGGCATTCAAACATCGACTGGGTGAGATGCAGCCTAAAGAGAGGTAACGGGGCTCAGAAGCCATCTAAACCAGTGATGCTAGGCGTGGGCAAGGACCACTGCTGATTCACAAAATGTGTGTTGCCGGCCTGTGGTCTGTGGCAGGTGTTAGCAATTCATTGCTTTAGAGAAACCTGGAAGACTGGCTTAAAGAAAAGAAGGCTTATTTATTGGGGGTCACAGTTGTAAAAGTTTTCATCCATGGCCCTCAGCTCCATGGATGTTTCTGGGCCTGTGACAAGGCAGAGAACAGCATGTCAGGGAGCGAGGGCTGGAGCAGAGCTCATTTTCTGGCAGCCAGGAAGTAAAGAGAACTCACCTGTACGGTGGCCCCTCCTTCCAAACTTGTAAGTCTAGGAGTCCATAAGTGAATTGATGTGTTCTTGAGGCTAGAACCTTCATAATCCTACCATGCCCTGAAGCCTTCTCTGTATACAGCTACCCTGGAGACCAACTCTCGTTATAGGAAGTCTGGGGGTGGGGGATCATAATACAGGGTAAGTATAACTGTGTAAAAGCTTCTAGGGCACTTTTGTGGGTTTTTTTTTTAAATAATTATTTGAAAATGAAACTATGCTTTTGTTGTTGTTGTTTTGTTTCAAGACAGGTTTTCTCTGTATAACAGCCCTGGCTGTCCTGGAACTCACTCTGTAGACCAGGTTAGCCTCAAAGCTACTGAGATCTGCCTGCCTCTGCCTCCTGAGTGTTGAGTTTAAAGATGATCGCCACCATCGCCCTGCATATTTTGTATATCTCAATGGTATTTTCACCCCATTTTCCTATTAATTCCTCTTATTTCCTTTCATGAAAATGTTGATCCCTAATAGACTGAGAGTTTTAAAGACAAGAAACACAGGACTAAATCATATTCTTTACCCTGTTCAGGGATTTACAGAAACTCTCTAAATGGACAAAAGAAAAATGTACAAATGTACAAAATGCATATCCACAAACCAATTCAATCTCAATTCCTTATCCGAAGGTAGAAATACCAACCCTAGGCCTGCAGATCTGAAGGGACGTTTACCATAGCTGGCTGTGGGCCCAAGGTGAAGGCTATTAGTTCTTGAAGATCATCTAATTGAACTTACAACCCATTGCTCCAATGAGATTCTCAGGCCTCACCAACGAGCAAGTGGTCTACCACAGCCATCATGAAGTGACTGACTCACTCCCAACTTCAGCAGGGAGGGCAATACAGTCACATCATGCTCGCCTCGCCCTCCATCACACCTAAAGAACCCACTGTCCCTAGCTAGGTAAGAATGTGGACACCTTCACTGCCTGCCGTTACCCCACCTCTCATAATGTATGGCCTTAATTTTGTGCCTATATTAGCACACACATGCTTCCGAGGACCAGGCCCTTCCTATGGTATGACGACTGAAATCCAAAACAACACACACACAGGCTCGTGTGTTGAATGCTCGGTAGCCAGCTTTTGACATTTTGAATGCTGTGCTGTGTTTGCCAGGTAGGCCTGGGTGGCGAACAAGGTCACTAGCTGTAGACCTTTAAAGATTTATCTCTTTACCCAGCTGTCTCTGCTTCCCAGTTACTGTGATTCAAGAAGTCTGTGTCACGTGCTCCCACTGCCGTGAACCCCCCCCCCCACCGCGATGAGCAGCAATCTCTCTAACATGGGGAGCCGAATAAACCCCTTCTCCTCCAAGGGTCTTCCACAGGCCTTCAGAGTAGCAATCACAGAAAGCCATCTGTGGGAAGTTTTGGATTCCCTGATTCAGAAGAGGCTAGAGGTTAGCAGGCATGCCCTTTTGACACAATGTTGTCATCTACAAAGTTCATATCTGAGAGCCACATAATTGAATTTCAAAAACAAAGTCTCAGCGTGTGTCATTACCACTTCCTGTTAGCTGCACTCATGGCTAATCTGGGGTACTTGTGGCTACAAGTCACAACTTGTGTATCTGGAATGAACTGCAATCCAGAGCGCGAGCGCACACTTGTAAGCGATATTCTGCCTGGTGTGGAGTGGGTGAATCCACTTCTAGTCCGGATCTTTGCGTTAAGAAGACACGTGCCTTAATCCAGTTCTTGAGGTGGGAAAGACAAATCTCTAATCTTCTGCTGGAAGCTGCTTAATCAAGGACAAGGAAGAAGGAAGGTTTTACTCTTTGCCTTGCTGGCTTGCCCTCACCTTGCTAGAAACCCATTCCCCATGGGAAGAAGAAATCACTTCATTCCCATGAGGGGAAAATAGAATTAAAAGAATAGTACCTTCTATTTTGAATCACTGCCCCCCCCTTTTGTATTTTTGCGGAGATACCTTGCTTGTACAAATAAAGCCTGTCTGAAGGTCAGAGAATGGAGCTTGCCATCAGTTAACCATAGAGGTCTGGAGGTCTGTACAGACAGACAGGAAGTGAGATAGCTGGGCAGAAACAGGATATAAGCAGGGAAAAACAGGAACTCGCTCTCTTGTCTGCTGAGACGCTAAGGATGTAAGGTGTGGCTGTGACTTGCTCCTCCTTCTCTCTGATCTGTCAGTATTTCCTTTATATCCGATACCGGGTTTTTATTATCTAGACCAATTAAGAACTCCATTTATATATCCTGTTAAATTTTAGGCTCTTTACATTTTTTTTCTTTTTTGATTTATTAATTTTTTTATAAGTGTATTTTTATTGTTATATACAATTTTATATATAATTGGGCTTAAGCTCCTCCTAATTGTGATTGTCCCCTACTCTTCTACACTGACAAAAACATCCTTTGTACATTTCCTTATTTTATTAAATATCGATACCCTTTAAGAAAAAAAATCAATAAACTATATCTTCTCCTACCAGTACCTCAACATAGCTGCCTCTGAGTCTTAATAGAGTCACATGCAAAGTACACAAGTATCAAGCTTTGCCTACAGAGAGACAAAGCTAGGGCTTCTGGGAAATTAATAGGAAGTACTATAGCCATGTGACACCTTGTTCGTGGCTTCCATTTGCTTGGTGGATTGATTTCCATCCTTTGGCAATCAATGTTTTTTATATCTTTTGCTGGTAAACTGCACATTTTAAAAGGGAACATTTATGCAATTGAATATGACAATTGCAAATATTTATGTTCCAAATTAGGGCAACTCACCCAATTTTATAAAACAAACACAGATCCTGACACAATGATAGTGAGAGACTTCTATAAGCTACTCTCATATTCAGATATGTCTTCCAAACTAAAAATACCAGCAAGGGAATTTCATAGGGAAATAATAACACTGATTGCCTGCACTTAGCAGGTATCGACGGCCACATTCTACCATCTATATCTACAGCCTATACCGTGCATATTCTATCTGACAGGGAACACACGCTTCTCGTAAGCATATGGAAAGACACTTCAGAAACTACACAAATACTTAGTGGCTGGCAACTTTTGAATGACAACGGATCATTGAAGAAAGTAGGGAAGAAACATAAAGTTGTCTAGAAAGAAATGAAAATACTAGCACAACCCAACAGATCCTCCAGAATACAGCTAAGGCAGTTCTAAGAGGACAGGCGCAAGTGTTCACATTTAAAAATCAGACACACCTCTAATAACCGACCTAATGGCGCGCCTCAAGGCTCTGGAAAAACAATAAGCCAAGTGAAAGTGCAAGAAGTGATAAAGATCGGGACAGATGCCAATGAAATGCAGAGCAAAAGGACAATAAATGAAATGAAACAAAGAACTGTTTGAAAAGAATAAAAACCTTGCAGCTAGAATAACCCATGGGGGGAGAGGAGGGTACAAAAGAAGGGGAGGATGGAGAAGAAGAGAAGGGCCAATGATGACAAAAAAAATGCCATGATGAAACCTATCTGTATGCTAATTTAACATATATTTTCAGATAGGGTCCCACCCTGTAAATCTAGCTGGCTTAGAACTCATGATATATATATATATATATATATATATATATATATATATGTGTGTGTGTGTGTGTGTGTGTGTGTGTGTGTATGTATGTATGTATGTATACGTATATGTATATACATACATACATACATACATACATATATACATACATATCAGGTTGGCCTTGAATTGACTGAGACCCATCTGCCTTTGCCTCCCACATGCTGGGTTGAAACTGAATATTTTAATAGTTTTTTTTTTTTTTTTAAAGCAAGGACACTGAGTTGGTTTGTTTGCTTGTTTCCTGCATTTGAACATATTTGAAGCAAAAATCAGTGACGACCTTAGGCAACTGAGAAAAAAACTAAGCACAAGAGACTAAACAAGTGCAGAACAACAGACCCACACAGTTATTATGATTTGGTTGAATGCATGACTTTACCAGCCCCAAATCAGAGCCCCGTCCACATTCCCATTAGGTCTGACGTAATGACTTTCCTCCTGCCTGAGTCACTGGTAATTGGGTTTCTGGTTACTTGTAACCAGAAATATGTGCGAAAGAGCTTCGCGTACTCTTGGGTATCAACAGCACAGGACTTAATTCAGGGGCGTCCCCTGTTCCCTTCCTCCTTCTCGGCAGCCGAGTCACCTCTGACTCACCCACAAGCCCCAAATATTTGCGAGAGTTCAGGAGGCATGGAGTCTGTTTGCTTTTACCACAAGACATGGTGGAAACTGAACCTTAGCAATTCTTGGGCTATCCTCCCCCGTGTCGTCCTCAATAGTCTTAGCTAAAAGTGGGCAGGGGAGGGGTACCTGTAGACTTGAGGTGTGAGGGTAAGCGAACCTGCCTTGCTGATGCTCTCACAGGCCCCTTGCCAGCCTTCTGCACTAACTGCTGCCCACAAGGGCCCGACAGGTGGCCATTTGGTTTATACTTCAGGGTTGGCAATGAAACATTCCCATCACTCGATGCACCACCTGCCTCATTTCCAGACAATTCTCATTATGCAAAGGCCTTTCAATCTTACTGCCAGGCCCAAATCCGCTTCCTTGCAGCTTTTACTTATCTGCCCTGAGATAAAATGGAAGACAAAGCGGTCCACACACTCCTCGCACTCACATGATAGCGCCACACATCACATCAGCTGCTACTGCAAGGCTTCTTTTCTCCAAGCTACTTTCTGCTACATTGTTCATAAAACGCGGAGCTTCTATGTTTTTTCCATACTTGACTTCTTGCATCTCAATTAGCTATTCCTCTCTGTGCTGGGTAGTTCCTTGTTAGCTTGTCACTAGCTAGGGTCATCTTAGAAGAGGGAAGCTCAGTGGGCGGGGAAAATGCCCCTGTCTGATTGCCTATAGATCGTATGTGGGGTGTTTTCTTTAATTAATGATTGACGTGGGAGGGCTCTGACCACTCCAGGGCAGGTGGTCCTGTGTTTTACACAAAAGCAGGTTGGATTTTAAAAACTATATGGGAACCTACTACTGTAGAAGCTTCCTATAATATACACAGATATGAAAGGAATCTAAATAGAGATACCAAATAATAGGGAGACAACACCCCAGATAGACCTCTGATGCCAACAAGTAAAACCTCCAAATGCCAGGGATGGGTTACATCTTGTTAAGTTGTTGGCTAAACAACACACACACACACATTACAGGCTATTGCCAAGGCTAGCTATTTGTTGCTCTCTGCTACTAGATGGTAAGGCCCTACTGTTGAAGACAACATTTACATATGTTTGTAGAACACAGAGAAGTTGAGCTAGTATCTGACTAGAAGCTTTGCCCCTACTGACTAGCTAGCATTCGTGGTACTGAAAGGGAATGGTAATCATAGACACCACCCAGCTACAACCCTACGACAGCAAGATACACTGGTGCAACGGTGACCCAAATGTATGGGAGCAGCCAGCCATTTTTTTGACTAGATTTAAGGCTCACTCCATGAGATAGAACTCACACCTGACCATCCTGAAGTGACCAAGAACCAGAAACTGGGTAGGTCATGGGGCAAGGGAAAACCCTACCACTATTATTCTGCTAAAGAAACAGCAATAGAATGAATGACTCGCAATGACATTTGCTGTACTCATCCAGTTCCTCACTTGACCCTCATCAGAGAGGCTTCCTCTTGCAGTAGATGGGAATTAACATAGACACCCACAACTGGGCACTTGTCTGCTTCGGGAGAGATGAGGAAGAGGACGTAAAAATATTAAGAGCCCGAGGGGATAGATGACTACAAGGAAACAGTGTCTCTCGGACACAACGGGGCTGATGCACGCATGAACTCCCCGTGATTGACAGCACGCAGTAGCTGCAAAGGTTCAAGTCAGATGGACTCAGCACCGAGAGGGAGAAGTGAACTGGAGAGGGGAGGGGGGGCGGAGGGATCATGGTGCACCACAGCCAAGAGGCTATCTGCAACCGATACCCACTGGCAGAGGAAAAAATGGTTTTCTCCAATGGAGGGTTGTTGGTATATCAGCCACACTCCAGGACAGGGCCACAGGCCAACACAGAACAAACAGTGGCATTTCTGTGGACTTTTAATTTTACTTTTCTTTGTTTTGGCTTTGGGGGGGGGGCTCGTATTGGTCTTGTGTCTTTTTTTTTATTTTTGTGGGGGCTTTTTCTTACTTTTGTTTTGTTTGAAAGAGAGAGAAAGAAAAGAATGGGGCTGTTGAGTAGGGGGTGGGAAAGATCTGGGAGAAGTTGGGGGGCTGGGGGCATGGAAAGGGAAAAGGAAAAACATGATCAAAAACATATTACATGAAAACAATTTAAGAAAGGGAGGCAGGGAGGGAGGGAGGGAGGGAGGGAGGGAGGGAGGATGCTGGGAGCAATGCTCCTCCTCAGCTTCTCCATCAGTTCCTGCTTCCAGGTGGGGCTTAGGAAAATGGTCACGGGGGTCTGACCTCATTAATGAATCCGTTGGTGTATTTAGGTTTAAGAAGACCACCGGAAATGGGCAGGACCTGTTGGAGGAAAGTTTGTGGAAGTGTACTCTTAAACCTTGCCTCTGGTTATCCCTCTTCCTGTCCGTCTCCCCCTTCGCCCCTCTTCCTCTCTCCCTTGCCGCCCTGAGGTAAGCAGCTCTGGTCCACTGTGTGCTTCTCCATGAGATCCAACCTCATCTTCCGCCCACATGGCTTTGGGTCAAACAACTACAGACGGAAACCCTTTCGAGTCTGGATGGCTCCTCAGGTGCACGACGTGGAGCGGCAGGATTTGGTGTTTTCCCGGCTGGGTCGTGGGCTTTGGTCTGATCTTTTCCCACTATTCTCTCATTCTTCCCCTTTTGAATGGGAACATCCGCTCCGTGCCATTGTATGCCGAGGCAGGACTAGATAGGGACGCACACCTAAAGGATTACCTTGAGTCTCGGGAGACGCTGGACTTTTGGAGTGTTGGGACTGTTGAGGTCTACGGGAACTTTTTCAGGGGGACTCTGTGATGTTTAAAGTGATGTCACAAGTTGATAGGCACTAGAATACAGCCTCAGGGCATGTCTGTGAGGTTTATAGATTGGGTTAATTCACGGATATGGGCAGCACCATTTATGGGCCAAGGTTACAGAATGAATTTACAAAAGCAAGCTGCACAGTCTTTCATCTTCTGCTTCATGAGGATGTTAGACAAATAGACCAATCACTGCCTCACATCCCTGCTGCTGGATCTTCCCCACCAGGATGGAATGCACCCTCAAACTGAGGCCAAATAAACCCTTCTTTAGGCGGGTGTTTTCATAGCAATGAGCACACAGATACCAAGTTCGCATGTGGTCCTTTCCAGGCTCTGAAATTCACTGTCTATGAGCTTCGCAGTGGTGGCCTCCCAATGTACTCTACCAGAAAGAATTCTAAAGAGAAACTTTCATGTCCACCGAGGAGCGATCAAAAAAGGCATGCTTTATGATATAGTCTGAGAACTTTTCCCTGGCAGGGAGTAAACCCTGAGATTGGTTACTTCAGCTATAGAGTTCACAGAAGTTGACACTATGAAAACAATTGCAATGTGTCCAGGGTTGGAAAACACTAAGTGTTGCTGTCTCTTCCATTAGTGGAAACAGATAAAACATTACCTCTTTGCAAGCTCTCCATCTAAAGAAATGGCATCCCCTTGTTTTGGCTCTAAAGGAGTCATCCAGAGGATGGAGGAAGGACGTCTATAAGTAAAAGGCCTGCTTAACTGTTATTACCTATTGGTGGCGTGACTTCGGAAAGCCAGTACTACGAAGGCTTCCTCCATAGGAACCTGGCTAGACTGAGCCTCTGTTTACAAATCTACCGAGTAAATCCTTTGGGGTGTTGGAAGTCTAAGATACAAGAATTCACAAAAGGGGAGCCGAAAGGAAGTCTCTAAAACAAGCTTGCAGTCTTCTCTTCACTGGGTATGAAGTGCCTGCAATTGGGCCAAGGGTTGCTGCCAGCAGGGTACTTCATTCTCACACACCATAGCCAAATGTCCCCTACAGCGCCATCTTCTCAGGAAGACACGGCAGCTTTTAGAGGTTCTGGGCTCTGAGCTAGCAAGAGCCAGAGTCTAGACGGGAGCCCAGGTCTTCAATGAGCCCACCACCTCATCTCTCGACTTTCAGGCCGCATCTCCTTTGATGTAAGGATCTGAAAGAACCAGGTGCAGAAACTCAAACCAGACACAGCGTCTCATAAACACTCGCCCCAGAACTGTGCTAACGCCTATGCCCTCCTTTGCTGGGATACAGCTCAGTTTTCTCTGCCAAATTCTTGTAAGAAAACAATGAGTTTTTCCCAAGCCTGATTCACTTTGTCAGCTGGGGGAGGGTTGGGAGGGACGATGCTGAGAACTGGGGCTGTGCAGCTCAGTCAGCATATTCTAGAGACCATGGGATGGGAGTTCTGAGGGAAGCCACCTTTGACCCCAGACCTGCCATCCCCAAAGCCCACTGCTCCCACTGTCTGCCCTGGTCCCAACCACCAACTCTCACTACTCCGCTGGGACTCCACAGTGACCACCTACCAAGCTATGCCCCAGAAAGTTCACACATAAGCATGGCCAAGATTCCTCTCCACTGGCTGGAGGCAGACGTTCTGCTGCAGGCCCCTGCACAGGATAAAGCCAGCCAGAATTCTGGCGTAGACAGGGCCAATGGTCTCCAGGGCCCACACCCATCGCTGAGGAACTACCTGAAGCTGACAGTCGCTGGGAGAGGGAGAATCATTGTTTTTGGAGGATGCAACCACTCACTGGTAAGATTCCCATGATCAGTGTTGGGTCCCATGCTCATATATGTAGTACTAGACTCAGTGGGTTATCAAAAGACACGAAGTCGGAAGAGACAGGTTAGATAGTTGGAGGAGGGGCACAGACAATGACATTTTGTCATATACCTATGTGAAATTCCTAATAAAGATTTTTAAAAAGAAATGATAAAGACTGCTTACTACAGCGCATGACCATGGGAAAACAAGTGTCACATGCCAGGCTGAGTCATCCACGTGGTATTCTAATGATTTAACTATGCTAATAGGACTTCACAAAGCTTTTAAGTCCAGGAAGTAAGAAATGTTAGCCTGAACTTACCAAGAAACAAATGTCAAATGCAAGGGTTTCAGAGTAAATGTATTTATTTATATAAGACAATCAGGGGCCAGAGAGATGGCTCATCGGTTAAGAGGCTCTTAACCCTGTTCAATTCCCACATGACAGTTCACAACCGTCTGTAACTACAGTCCCAGGGGATCTGACATAGACGTACATGCAGGCAAAACACCAATGCACATAAAATAAAAATGTGTGTGTGTGTGTGTGTGTGTGTGTGTGTGTGTGTGTGTGTGTGTGTAGATATAGGTGTATATTAAACCAGGAGTGTGGAGTGAGACTAGGTAACCTACCAGACCACATCCACCCCTCTGAAAGAAGGGCAGGATCAAAGTACCCTGACTACTACATAGTCTAGAAGCTTCCACAAGCTTCAGGACTCTGACAGTTAATGCCTGCCTGGGATCTGCACACTTGCTACCTTCTCCATGCTCTACTGTCTGAGAAGCAAGCCAGGCAGCCTAATGGAAACAAATTCTAGTAGGGATTGAACAAGACTAAAACTAAAACTTGGTCTGAGTATTCTGCCTGCATGCCCCAAGTATATGCAAATGGCTACTATTGACCAAGCCTCTGGCGCAGGGAGATGCTCACGGAATCCCCTTGCCCTGATTGTTCCAGTCACCCACAACTACCAAGGGTATGCATGTATGCATTTGGGGAAGTGCCTCAAATGTCCTTATTCTCAGATGACTTATTCTGTGCCCAGATTGCCCCACTGCCAACAGTCCTCTCTCTCATATACAAAGCAAAATGAAAAGTCTGCTCATCCCTGAATGGCCCACACCGCCTTTCTGGCAGTGCCTGTCCATCAAGGATAAAGTGTATACCCCCTCAGGTCAAACTTCTCCACTTTTAGGAGTGGATCCTACAAAAAGCTTACAGATATACTCAAAAACACTACCCAAGACATTGAAAACATCTATGATTATTAAAGCTGGAGGGGGGGCCTGATGGCTCAGCAAGTACTTGCTCCCGAGTCTGGTGACCTGAGTTTCATCCCTGATGGAAGGAGGGAAATGAACTTGTCTCTTATCTCCACATTTGCAGATGCCTGTGCAGGCACAAGCAAATAATAAACGTGTTAAAAGGGGGTTGGCATTGCAACAAAATACCCATTAATGTAAGTTAAATAATTATGAACATCCACACCATGAAATTACAACTGTGTTTGTCTGTTTAAAGATTAAAAAAAAAAAAAAAAAAAAAAAAAAAAGACTAGGAAGGTGGCTCAGTGGATAAGGATCTGAAGTTCAGATCCCAGAGCCTACATAAAAGTCAAGCATGCTATCATGCCGGGACTCAGGAAGCAGAGATCCCACACCAACCTGGCTAGCTAGGCCACTCAGACTCCACAAACTCCAGGTTCAAAGGCTCTTTCTCAATAATTAGAGAGCAGTTGAGGAGGGTACTCTGTATCAACTTCAAGCCTGCATACATATACACATACACACACATAAACACACGTGCACACACACGAATGCATACTACAATTCAACGTGCAAAAATGGAAAGATTGAGAGTTGGGATATAGGCCAGTAGTAAAGCATTTGCACTTAAAAAAAAACAATTATGACAAAACTATTTAGTTTAACACAGAAATTCATAAGATATGCTAAGAAGCCACCGTATCAGCTGGGGCTATAGCTTTAAAACTAAGTTGTGTATTATTTAATGAGCAGGAGAAAGGTCTGAAGGCTGGGGATACGGCACCAAAAAAATGAACTATTGAATGGCACACTTAAAAATGGTGAAGATGAACGGGGTGTGGCCTGTGATTCCAGCTCCTCAGAGGTAGAGATAAGCAGGTCTCTATGATTTGGAAGCCAGCATGAGCTCCTAGTCAGCCTGGGCTACATAGTAAGACTCTGTGCAAAAGTTAAGTGAAGATGGGAGCTAAAGAGATGGCTCCGAGCTCAGCCTGCTTGCCGTGGAATCCTGAGAACTAGAGTTCAGATCCTAGCACAGACACAGCAAGCCCCTGAAACACCAGCTCCTAGTGGGTGCAGAGACAGGAGGATTGCTGGGGTTTTCTGGCTTCCAGTACAGCTGAGAAAGTATGGCTCCCAGCTTCAGGGAGAGACCATGCCTCAAACGACTAGGAGAGTGACGGAGAATGAATGCCCAACACCCTTTTCTGAACACGTCTGTTCATGTACACTGCACACACACGTGCATACACAAAGATAACCACACAAATAAATACATCAATCTTTCAAATTTTTGTGAATGGTTGGGATGCAAAGTTTTGTGTTGTTACAACTTTTGAAGGCAACTTGCAGGACAATATGCCTCGTGACACCTTCAGCGTGGTTTGCCCACTGTGCTTATAAGCTTATGGATAATAAACTCTTTTGAATATAAACCAAAGTATAAAACCAAGCTGGAGAAGAAACTGGTCACGGGGGCAAAGGACCTGTGGGTTGCTGTCACTTCACTCTGCATGGACACACAACCCTGTGACATTTCTACCATGCTCCGGTGGCTGCTACCTGTGATTGGCTTTGCTCAGATGGGCATCCATGCAACAGAAACCAACCACCCCTCTTTTCTGGAACCTCAAATAAGCAGTTCACACTGGCTTTCACACCTGCAGCCTTCTTGCTTGCAGACTGAGGGCTCAGCCTATCCTGCTGTGAGTAGAGGAGGCAGGGTTCCTGTCTCGCTATGAGGGTTGCCTTTAGAACAGTTTATGACTAGAAAAGGAGGCAACTGAGTGCCAGAAACCCGGAGGCCCCCCCTTGCTGCAAAAAGCAAGCACTCCGCACCACAGACTCTGGCTAACCAAAGTCTAGGCCTCAAGCCCAGAAGAGGTCATGGTTTCTTTGAAAAGTAAACCTTTGGCTGGTGAGTTCAGAACCACAGGTTCACAAATCAGAGATGAGGCTGGGAGAACTTATCTCTCTCTGAGACTTGAGGCCTGGTTCCCTCAAGAGATGTGTGCTATTTGAGGAACCAGAGACCCACAGCTGCTGGCTCTGAGTAACAAGTAAGGTCACGTTTCCCAGGGACCAGAGTAGCCTAGCCGGCCTCGGGCTTTCGTCACAGCCCTGCCGGGGGCTCCCTCTCACAACCTTTGAGAGCACTCAGAAGCCCCAGACTCCCTTAGGATTAATTAGTGAGACTGAGACAAGATCATATTTGGCCACATAGGGCCTCAGAGGTAGCAAAGCGGGGAAATTAGTCTGGATATTTCACTTGCAAATCCTAGCAGGGGTATGAATTGAGAGCAAGAAACTCTCCTATCCCTGAGATCATGAAAGTCAGGCAAATGAATGTATTTGCATGACAGGCCTGTCCTGGTCTCTAATGGTAATTTACCACACACAGGACCCTGTCTGAAACCCTACAGGTCAAAGGATTTGGGTGGTAACTTACCTTCATAGTAATAATTCTCCACGGAGCATGTGTGAATGCCAAGGTAAGCTTAACTTTCAGACAAATATATATATGTAATTTGAACATATGTATGTGTATGCGTGTGCATGCACATGTGCACACATAGGGCGCTTAACGCGCATTGATTTTACTCCTTGTTCCAAGGAGGCTCCCAAATGCTTCATATTTTCTGACAAGGGGATTTCCACATCAAGGGCCGAGGGAAACTTCCTAGAGCCATGGCCTTTAAGCGGTAGTTAAGGCCGTCTGGACGGCTCTTCCCCAACTTCTGGAGTGGCTCAATCTCATGCAAAGCCAGCTTGTCTAGTGATTCACAAAATGTCTAAGAGTGATCTCAGATGAAGGTATCACCCCATGCCGCTTCTTACTATTAATGAACTGAAAAACTGATGGGGAAATCCCTGTCGGAGCATGTTCCCAAATTTCGGTGGGGGAGAGCACACACTAGAGAATGAAGGCCACAGGCTGAGGCGGCAGGAAAGAAACCCGGGAGCCTCCCCACTGAAGGGGACAAGGGACAAGCTCTTCGGTGGGCAGAGTCCATAGGGCCATCAAACAAAAACGCTGAGTGAAATTTGAGGAAAAAAGGGAAGGCCTGGCTCAGGAGAGAGACAAGAGCCCAGTGAGAATTCACCACCACACCATCCCATTTCTACCAGGGTGCCCTACGGAGGGAGGTCAACCCAGGGACGCCTTCCTGGGGGCCTATGACTGCTTCTCTGAGGGGATCATGGCTCTCCCTCTGCCTTGGTGACGCCTGCCCCCTCTGGTACTGGCAGGAAGGGTGACTGAAGGTGGCATCTTTACTCAAAGATGGCTGAAAGTCTTCACCGGGCCACTGACCAGCATACCGCCTAAAGCAAAAGAAATGGCACGAAGCTTCAAACCAGAAACCGCTCCCCATCTTACTTAACTTCGCCACGCCAGAGCCTTCACGGGAATGGAGGGCCAGAGTCAGCTCGCTCATCTCCCGTCTCAAAATGTCTAAGGCTCGGGAAGGTTGGGGGAAGGGGAGCATGCAGAAGTGGGCATCACAGCCTTCACCCACGGCAACCGTTTCCAAGTGTCCTCGCCTGACTCTGCGGGGAGGGCAGGCCATCGCGCCATCAATGGGCCTCCAGAGCTGAAGCCTGATGCTCCCTGTAAAAAGCAGCTGTTCCTAAACAGCCAGGCTCACACCACGCAGCCAGGGGGCCCAAGTGTAGGCTTTGTGAGGCAGATCCAGGAAGGGGCTGAGGAGGGAGGCTGCTCCCCAAGTCTGTCTTTACTCAACCCCACACGACAGGACCGGATGGTTTGTTTATACTCTCAGTGAGGCGGCCACTTTCCCTAACCTCCTCCCTGAATCTTCACACCATGCAGTCTCCACCTACGACTTACCCATTCAGGCCCACACATCTGCTCTCTTGTTCACAGCCCTGTCTTCCTGTCTCCAACTCAGCCCAAGGAAAACCCTAGTTAACTGCTTACCAAGCCTAGACCCCTGGCCCTGCTGAACTGAGCAGTCCCTAGAAGGAGCAGCTATGGTTACACGAAGCCACCCTGGAGGGAGGGGTGGGGTGGATACCACAGGACACATTACATCTGTGGCTTCCTGAACCCCTTGAAACACCCCGGGGGCCTGGTATTATCCTCGGGGGGACAGGTCCCAGTCTGCTTCCCCCTCACACCCAGAAGACTTACTTCCTGTGCATTTTGAAGATTTCCTGTGCATTTTCAAAGAGCCCCAACAGTCAAAGTAGAAACCCTGAACTAGATAGAGTCACCGGACCAACTGTGTGATCTTGGACAGGAGGCCATCTCTGAGCCTAAATCTCTTCACAAAGGAAAACCCAACTGCTACAGACAGGGTTTAACCCGGGGGTTAGTGAGGGTCAATAAGCATCCAAGAATGCCAAGGCTGCCCCTTGATGTCTTCAAGGCGTATGTCCAGCCCATTCACCCACACACCCATGAAAGCTAACATCTGCCCTTAGAAACGAGGTCCCAGTGCCTTTTGACCCAGCTCATCGGGGTTAGCGGAGTTAGAGAAAGGGGTTACTACAGAGCTGGCACGGGGGCCAAGAGCCTGCTTCCCGCTATTCCCGAGGACTCACAATCACCTGTACTCCAGCTTCAAGGGATCCGATACCCTCTTCTAGCCATGGGCGTCTGTACATATGTGGCACACATGAACAGAGTCACGCAGAAATACAAAAGGAAAGAATCTTTTATACTCTTCCCCCCCCTCCCAAGGTAGAGACAGAGAATCTGAAGATCCATGAAAGGGAGGTGGGGGTAACAGAAACATAGCAGACCTCCGGCCTTTTCGTGGTCGTCTTTTTTGGAAGCCAGTATTAAATAGACCTTGTAAGCTGAGGGAAAGGAGCTAATCACAGGGCCAATTAGTGCTGGTGCTCTGAGATGAGGAAACTCATCCTTTTTAAGACAGTCCCTCTGCAGCAGAGCAGTGGCCCCCAAAGAAGCACTCTCTTCCTGGCCCAGTGGCTACGTCACCATCCACAGCATAAAGGACTGTGTGCGTGGGAACAAGGCTAAGGTTTTAGGAATGGGCTAGCCTGATCTCATCATACTGGTTCTCAGGGAAATCGGTCAGGTGTTCCTAGAAGTGACAACACATGGATAGCAGATACGATTTGGCTGGCTTTAAGACAGAGAAAGGGGCCCCAAGCCAAGGGATGCAGAAGTCTCTGGGAAAGGCAAGTTAGGATGCGGTCCTGCAGAGACACTGCAAGCATAGTGAGGCCCTCTCCACCAGGTTCTCACCCACACAGCCAAGTAACAACCACGGCTACCAGGGGCACCTTCTCAAGCCTGCAACGCCAGAGCTCTTTGACAGCTACAGGGTCTGCTGGATGAATCTCAACAGTGCTCAGGTGGTGATGGGGGCCCTCTCAGGTGAGTGGTGTGGATGTGATTCCTTTGATGGCTAGGGCAGCAGGCAAGCATCCTCCAGACAACACTCCAGGCCCTGAGATCCTGGGGCCTGAGTTCTGGCTCAAACCAACAGCTGTGTGAGTACCATCCCCATCTGGGTTGGTAAACTCACAAAGTAGAGCTGACCAACCACACGGCCCGAGCCTTTTTCCCCGACTGGGAACGGAAGCCGTGGAATCAGCAGAGCAGCTTCTAGGCTCTGCCAAGGACGCTCAGTTCATCACAGGGTTTCTGAGGAGGCTGGGTCACTGTAGAACTTAAGGCCTGGCCTGTGCTGCTCCCTCCTGGAACTCTAAGGTATTGCAACCACCCTGCTTGTCTGGTTTTAAGATTAGACTCCTTCATCTGTGGAACCCACCCTCTTCAGTGCTTCCTGCCACCCACCTGCCCTGGCTCCAAAAGAGATCAGCTCTCATTGTCACAGGCCCTCTGCTAAGAGGGGTTGTTCCCGTGCCCATCTGCCCCAGTCCTCTGCTCCCTGCAGAGCACAGGGCCCTGACAAAAGGCCCTCTCTCCACAGACTGGAACGGCAGCGGGCTAGGGCCTGAGCCCCGGGAAGGAAGAGAATGAGGACATTCAACTATTAAATTTGTTTAGTAAAGACAATTTTTGCTCATACAAAACAACAGTTTACAACAGTCTGAGTGCTGAACACACCTTCAAAGACAACGGAGGGGCTGCAGACATCTGGGCAGTGTCCCCAGGCCCAGAGATGTCCCAGGAGCCCCTCCTCCACCGACCCCTGAGGGAGCTACCCCTCCTCCAGCAAGAGGGGCATGGGGACCATGGCACAATGACTCCTCCCCACCTGCCCCTCCTCAATCCTGGGAGCCCCCACCCAGGCTGAGTTTTTAGAGGGTAAGGTCGCTAGTGGGCAGAGACAGAGTCAAGACATCTTTGGTGCGAAGACTGCCCTGCCCACCAGGCCATAGAGTGGAGATCCAGGAAGACCACACATGGTCCTGCCCTTGCCAAAGAAGGGAGGTTGGCAGGTACCCGGAGCTCGGGGAGATGCACGAATACAAACGCCTTGCAGTATTTCCTTCCCAGGCTCACCCATGGGAGCGGAGAGACAGCCCATTGAGAAATGGCTAAAAATTTCAGAGAACTCAACAAGAGAGGGTTAATAACGGCAAGACGGGCGAGCAGAGGCTACTCAGTCAGGGCCTCGGGGGCCCAGTCCTCCAGATGGCCGCCCTGCCCAGCTAACACAGAGGCCGGGACTGCCTGGCTCTGGATCTAGACAAGCTACCTAGGCATTCGGGCAGGCTCGGTTCACGCAGGAGTCCCTGCGGTCCTGCCTTCCCTAGACCCTCCAGTGCCCGGTCACTGGCACAGACCTGGGCACACACGTGCACACATGGACTCCTCTGCTGTGCACACTGGTGATGGCTGAGGGCTGCAGCATGAGGCACAGTGGCACCTACTGCCACTCCCGGCCCCTCTCCCCGGAGCCCCCAGATTCTATAGCCAGTGGGGGCCCAGGTTACAGCAGGAGGCCAGGGAAGCCAGATGGAACAACCGGGGGACATGCCCCGTAACAACTTCCACAACCCTTGGGTAAACCCCAGCCTTTGAAGAGGGGAATGGACTTGGGAAAAGGACGAGGCGTGGGGACGAGGACAATAAAAGAGGGTCCATAAAAATTCTACGTCAAATTACAGATAAAATGCAAGGGGAGCCTGGGCTCAAGAGCACCTCAGCGCTCCTCACACACCCTCCAGCCCCTCTCCAGGGAGGCCAGAGCCAAGGGCAGAATGCAGCCAGAGGCGTATCTGGGCTCCACACAGCCCAGGACAGGAGGCAGCAGTGGGCAACTTGTGGTGTCTCTTGGTTTAAAAATATATTCATGTAGAGTTATTGCTTGTCCTCCAGCAGGGAGGAAACAGCGGCTCAGTGGGCAAGGGCCGCAGCCTCCACGGCACGAGCTTTCTTCCGCCTCTTCAGAAGCAGAGGGTTGGATGCGTCTTCTATCTTCTTTATCTTGATCTGCTCATAGTCAACACGCATTGTGGCCAAGGCACTGGTCATCTCCTCCTGAGAACGGGATCAGGATTGTGAGGGGGGACAGTGGAGACGTGGTTAGTGAGGCACGCAGGCAGGGCTACAGGGGGGACAGTGGAGACGCGGTTAGTGAGGTACGCAGGCAGGGCAGGGAAAGGGTGGTGGGCACAGGCCAGCTGAGGGCGGGCTTTAGCGCCCTCACCTGAAAACTGAGGACATAGTACCCAATGCCCTTTCAGGCTCCATTAGAGCCCTAGGTCGAGGAAGGCCCATGGGAAACAGATGGCAGAATCCGGGCAGAAGCACAGAGCCTCTGTCAAAGCTGGTGCAGCAAAAGCCAAAAGCAGTCAGCTTTTTGTGGCTAT
Organism: Cricetiscus sungorus; assembly: GCA_030556225.1. Lineage (NCBI taxonomy): Eukaryota > Metazoa > Chordata > Mammalia > Rodentia > Cricetidae > Cricetiscus > Cricetiscus sungorus. The sequence goes on along the minus strand of JANBXA010000367.1, from coordinate 9,676,524 downwards.
GGGATGTTACGCTGTCCTTGGCGGGGGTGGCACTCGTGCTGGGGACTTCCTCTACGCAGCCTCTTACCCAATGGTGCCCTCACCTTGACATCCTCCCACCGTTCCTTGTCCTCCTTCAGGACACGGCTGGTGTGCAGTGGAGTCTGAGGGACCTTCGTAGATTGCTGAGGAGAGATGGGGCCAGGTGACGGTGTGCAGCAGGACACTCCTGCCCGAGGCACCACACTGAGCAACAGCAGTCCCTGTCCCCAGGCCTCCCCAGCCCACGAAGCTTACCATGATCCAGGGGTGGTTCATGAATTCTGTGATGGTCATCCTCTGGGTGGGCTCTGTTTTCAGCAGATTCCGGATAAGCATCTTCACTATGGGGCGAGGCAGAGGACAGAGCAGCTCAGGGACAGGACAGCTCAGGGGACACAAATGGACAGCTCAGGGGACATAGTGGACAGCTCAGGGGACATAGTGGACAGCTCAGGGGACGGGACAGCCCAGGAGTTCTACTTTGCCCTGAACTTTTCTGCATTGATCAGACGCAGAAGCAGACTATATGGAGGCAGCTACCCAAGGATCAGTAGTTGTAAGGACCATCATGCTTAACCACTTGACAAGCCCTACAGAGACACATGACCCTGACCCCACCTCAGGCACTTCCAATAAGCAAGACACACCTAGAAGGCACAGAACAGGTTCAAGCCCCAGTTCCCAGCACCCATGTGAGACAAACACCTATACCTACATACTGTCACACACACTCTTCCCCTTGTCCCAAAAGGCTGGTTCCTACCTTCTTCAGACACTTCTGACCATTCTGGGTTAGGAAATTCATACTGGCCCATTCGGATACGAGTCTTCATACCCGGGGAGATGGCAAGACCATGATTGGAATAGAAGGGGGGATACCCACACAGCCTGAGGAAGAAAGGGTAGAGTGGGTGTTATTTAGGAACCCTGCTGCAAGAATAGGGTGAGGAAACAGCCTCCTCTTGAAATAGCCACAGAGAAATAGGAAACTGTTGATACAGACACAGCAGGGCCCCAGGATGTCAACTAAACAGTCTAATTTCTACCACCACTTAGCAACCATAACCCATTAAGCATGAAGCGAAACAGGGACACCGGGGATTCGCAGGGAATCCCCCATCCAAATGGGAAATGCTAATGTCTGTCTCTTCCTCTTGCCTGCAGAGGTACAAGCTTCCCCAGCTCCCAAACGCACTGCAGCCCAGCACCCAGACCACACCCTAGACCACATCCCAGCCCACTTACAGAATATACATGATAACACCCAGGGACCACATGTCACAGGATTTGTCATACTTCTCTGGGCCCAGGACTTCCGGAGCTGTAAAACAAAGGTCACTGTGGGCTGTCCAGGCTCTCTGAACAGAGACCTACCCTGTGTCCAAGTCCTTCATCCCATCATGATGGGAGAGCAGCTGGAGCGGAGGGTAAATAAAAGACCCTCCCCCGGAAGGAGCTCCACAGCTAGAATCTTAGGGTGAACACCCCCAAACTGCGGAAGACGTTTCTCCTACTTCACAAACATGTTTTGGGAGCTTATTGTACGAATGAGCTGGGATTTTTAAAGTGAAATCTGGATCTCTATGGCTATTCAGACGAGCACACAGACACCAAATTCTGCCCTCGGCCCAGCAGGCTACTCTCACAACATCCGGTCACAGGTTAATTTTGGCAGTCCACTTGTGATGGCGTCTTGTCAGGGCCAGTACCAGATAAGGACACAAAGACCCCAACACTCCTAGGATCTATGCTCTCCAGAGACGAGCAACACAGGGGGCTGGGACACAGCCTGGGTACCGACTGTGTCCTTGAGCTCCCCCTGAACTCACCTACATAGTATGGTGTATAACATGGAGTGGTCAGAGAGTTGTGACTGGTGGTTTCCTTGGCAAAGCCAAAATCAGTGAGTTTCAGGATGGCATTGGGCCTTTTGGAAGTATATAAGAGGTTCTCGGGCTGTAGAAAGAGAGACGATTAAGTAATAAATACCCCTGTGGAATATTATGAGAAACCCAAGGGGAAGGATTGTATGTTCCCTTCATCTGCTCAGCCAACCATGCCTCCATCCAGGCTCTCTGCACCTCACACCATATGGACATCAGCTCCCTGCTACAGAGGGCGGACCCAGAGGGTCGCGTGGGGGCTGTGGGGGACACTATGTGTGGGACAGTGAGGTGCTGATGAGGGGACCCACAGGGCCGAGTGCAGCCAAAGAGGGCTTCACTGCTAAGTTTGCCGTCCCCTGCCCCAAGTCCACAGGCCATAGACTGGCTTGCAGACCCATCCTCCCCCAGGGAACCAGGCAATCAGAGTGCAAGGGTGCTCCCTGTCCCATCCTCTCTGCTCACGGGGCACACACAGGCGGTACCTTGACATCCCGATGAGCAATGTTGATCGAGTGCAAATACTGGATGGCCTCACCAATGCTCTTCATGATTTCTGATGCTTCTGCAGAGAAGAGAGAGCAACACAAGACAGACATCAGAAAGCTCTAAGCACCAACCTGCCAATACACCCACCAACTCATCAGACACAAAAAGAAGCTCGGAGCTGGCCCGCAGCTGAGGGAGACGTTCCTAGCAGTGAGCCTGGAAGCCCCCAGCCTCCCCCGTGAGCAGATCCGGAAAAGGCCCTACAGTTGCCTACCGCTCCATCCACGCAAAGCTTCCCCCACAGCAGACCCTCCCCTCTACCTCTTTCTGTGAACGCCTGGTCTCCTCGGTCCTGGATCCGACTAAAGAGCTCTCCGCCATCCAGACTGAAAAACAGGCACAGTGAAAGGGACTAGCCAGTCACCCCACCCCAACCCCCCAAAGGAAGTCAAGTGCTGGCATTCCGCAGTGGGCCGTCCCGAGGCGGAGGCACCTCAGTGTGGCATGGGGATAAGCGGGACAGAGCACAGCAGGCTGCTCACCACTCCATGACAATCAGCAGGCACTTCCTCCCAGCATACAGGTTCTCGTAGACGTCCACGATGTGCACAATGTGTGGGCACTGGGAGGCCCTCCAGTGAAGCTCCACCTCTCTACGTGCCTTCGGGCAGTCCTGCAGCATCTGCAAGGCCAGCGCCTCCTGAGTGACACAAGTCTACAGGGGAGAGCTCGCGCCCCACGCCCCGGCCCGTGGAAGCGGTGCCCATTCATGTGCCTGCTGGCTTTCCCGCCAGCCCTACAAATGCTGTCCTGTGACACTAAAGGCGGCTTCCATGGCACCTCCCCAGTCTCCCCTGTGGGACTCTACACTCTTCAGTAACTTTAACCACTCTACACAAAACTTCACCTTGACCTTCCAGAGCCTGAACAGCAACCCTCATTCCAACAGCCACCAAGGCCTTCCACGGCTAAGAGTGTGGAGTCTATGGACGATGAGACGTGGTCAAGTACTGTGGGACAGTGTCCCGTGGGGACAGACTGAGAACCACTACAAGGAAAGACAGATGAGAAAGGGAGACTCCGCGGTCAGCTGGGACAGAGACGGAGACCACACAAACCTATGGCAGATGCAGACGGATGGCCTCCGGAATCAGCCAGGTGCTGGTCGGAGCCCTGGTGTTTCCCACATCTGCAGCCTTGAGCAAGCTCAGGGAGCCCCTCCTTCCCCAGACCAGGGACGTTCAGTGAAGCTGGACCCGCGTCCGCCTTAGCGGCTGGATTCTGATCCATAACCAGCTCACTGGTTTCATTTCCTTTGCTACTGACTAGCCTGGGAACAAGCCTAAGACCCAAATGGCCCAGAACTCTCAAGGCAGCCACAGAAAAAGCACAGAGCCTAGACGGTCTCTCCTGCACCTGATGGCTAGGAGCACGCTGGCTGCCCCAGTATACCAGTAAGGGGACGAGCCTAAGACCACAGAGCAGTGTGCTGAGGGGAGCAAGTGAAACACAGAGCAGCTTCCCAAATCCTTGTGACATCACCAAGATCCCACATCCTGCCCGGCATCCCTGCAGTGCCAGCAACTGGGAGACTAGACAAGACAGCAAAACTTCGAGGCTCATCTTGGCTCCGTAATGAATGCGAGACAAGTCTGGGCTATGTGAGGCCATATCTCCAAACAAAACAAAAAGCCAAGAGTAATTTCCTGGCTGCTTACACTCTCTTAGTAGAACCGTTTGCTGACAGGCATGCAATGACGGCTGACTTGTGCTCGGTGGCAGTGGCTGTTGCTAGGGTGCCTGTTAGGTGTAGCACAGATGCTAAGACCCACAAGACAGACCCACACAGATTTACTGCAACCGCTCTGGACACTGTGGGCCGAGCGGGCAGGCAAACGGCCAGGCCAGAGAGGGCAGGCAGGCAGTGGAGGCATCCAGACATGTGGTAAGATGAGGTCGTCTGGCTGCAGAGAAGCAGAGAGGGCTGAGAGGAGAGCTGAAGTCCAGGAAGCAAGTGCCTGGCAGTCCAATCCGACAGCTGAAGTACAACCAAAGGCAAACACAGAAATCTCCAACAAGAAAACGTTAGCGTGTTTATGCTGTGGTCCACAGTGTGCTGAACTGTCTCCAACTGACAGGATACAGATAAGCAGCCTGTCCAAAGAAGCCCACAAAGAACCCACTAGATCAGTAGCAAGGATGCAAGCTCCCCACTGTGTCACACTGCCACCTTGTGGCCAAATGAGGCGTGGCACAAGTTCTGTATAGGGTATGTTGTGGTGGGTATGTTGTGGTGGGGGTGGGGGGTGGGGGTGGGGTAAATTTTATTCTCCCATGCTGCAGGAGAGGAGGAACAGAAAGAGATGGTACCCAATTCCATGTGCATATAATTCAATTCAACAAATACCGACTGAGCAACTATGGGCCGCACAACGAATTGAACGTCAAAACCAAAGCAGACCAACAACAATCTGATTGCTCGGGGTAATGGAGAAGGAAGGAGAGGTACAGAGGTGGGCGCTGGAAACACTCATAATTCAATTCCCTCTTCCATTCTCCATCACCCTGTAGAAAGAAAGCAGAAAGAACACCACGGGGACTCACAGCCTCAGGCTCTGCCTCCACATCTGGGGCATCGGGGATGAACAGCCAGGTAACCCAGCAGGCTCCTGGCCACACTGTTGTGTTTTCCAGAGCCACATGAGCCACTAGGTCCATTTATGCCAGCCCTCTGCACAGGCCACAGCGCCACAGTAGACCAGGTCCTGAAGAGGGCGGCGAGTGCTGAGGAGAGCCGGTCCTCAGTCCGGACTCCTCAGAGGACCCAGGCACAGGGGACAGGAGGCTGTCAGAGGACCCAGGCAGAGGGGACAGGAGGCTGGCAGAGGACCCAGGCAGAGGGGACAGGAGGCTGTCAGAGGACCCAGGCAGAGGGGACAGGAGGCTGTCAGAGGACCCTGTGGAGAGTAAAGTGGCGTAGCAGATACAACAGAAACCAGGAGAGTAACTGGGGAACAAAGGACCCAGGACCTTACTCTGGGGACCAGAAAATGGACTTTTCCACTAAAGAAACACAGTCCCTGAGGGCGTGCCTGGAACACACTGAAATCCATGATACCCGTGCTAAGCCTGGAACCAATTCTGTACCCAGACTCGTGGGGTGTCTGAAATTCTCTTGCAAGAAGGGTCAAAGATGTGTGCTCTAAACTAAGGTGCAAAAGCCAAGGCTGCCTGCCAAGAAAGGCAGAGGCGAGGACTGGGGCAGGGAGCCCACAACCCGGGAAGGAAGGAAGCTCTGAGACAGCGGCAGGGAGGGAGGGATGGGAACTGCCCTGCTACGAATGGGCCCTGCACTCGCTGTATCCCTCTGCCTCCCTCCCTTCCCTCCAGATCTTCCACCATGGGCTTTCCTGAAAAGATATTCTAAACCAAACCAAACGTCAAACGGGAAAGAAACTGAGGAGCCTGGGCCTGCGGATCCTTACCATCAGCAGACAAGGGCAGCTGGAGTGACAGATACGCTACCCATACAAACTCCACACCTCAAAAGGCCTCCCAAGATTTGGGAACTCTAGGGAGAGGGGGGCTCCTAACCCCTCTGTGCCCCACATTTTACCATCTGCTGCACATCCAATGGCGGGCCTATGCGGTCGCCACGCTAAACAAGTCTAACAGGAGAACAGCACGCACACTACCAAGACCGGTCTCGGCGCACGGTGAGCATGGCGTCAATGCTCTGCTATTATTATTCTGCTCCTATATGTTAGCATATTAGATTCCCCCGACGTGGGCAGCTGGGATGCCAATCAGACCCACTTCACTTGGGTTATTCATAGCTCTAGGCATCAGACAGTGGGTACCCAGGACACAGGGCGGTGGCCTTGAGCTCTCCCTCCACATACCACTTCAAGGACAGCTGGAGCAGGACGTGCCCGTACCATCAGTGCCAAGAGTGATGCAAAGGTCCATTTCAGGCACCAAGTGTGTTGCTAAACAAGACCTCTGCATTCCCAAAGGCACTGGGTCAGAGCAAAGCCCTGGGCAGGCAGGAAACAGCTCGCCACTCCTCGAGGCCAGAGCATTGTCTCCTCACTCTGGACCACAGATGCTCCCTCTGCAGCACCTGGTTGTGTCAGATGCTTCTTGGGGTGAAAGGAAAGAAGGATCTGAGAAGGTGCCACTGTGGGTGAGTCTCGGGGACCGCTCAGCTTGTGTGAGCATGGTAGGCGGCAGCAGGCACCGCTTGGGGGTGGGGAGGGTTCTCCAAGTGAAACTTCTCCAAGTACTTCCAATATGTCCTCTCACCTGCCTCGTGCCCACTCTAGGAGGGAACACCTTCCTTTAGAAATGAGCCGTTCGCTACAGAGAAATCCCTCAGAGGAGCCTTCAGCCAGCCAGCTGAGGAGGGACTGGAATGTGAGGCCCGCTGTAGGAGACCTCCACCCAGGCAACGGGACACCCACCCCGGCTAGACTGCCTCCTACAGCAGCTCATGCCCAGGGGCGCAGGCTCAAGTCCCCCTCAGCTGTCCTCCACCCCACCCCAGGAAGGAGCAAAGTAGACTCCCTGACCCACTCAGCTCTATTTAGTTCTATCTTAGCAGCACGTGCAGCCCTTCCCAGGGGAAAGTGGGCATCATGTCTCCTCAAAAATGTCTAGGCCTTCCTGACAGGACAAAGCCTGGGGCAGGGCAGAGCCTCCACACACTACAGGAGCAGCGAACTGGGCTCTAACTAATGGGACAACTGTAGGGCAGAGGCGTGAGAAGTCACACAGCTTTGTGACCAGGACGCACTGTGGCATTTGTTATGACATTCGTTATCTCAGCCAGGTCCTTCAAGAGTCCACAACCCTCGCCTCGAGGTCAGAGAGGGACACACACAGAATGTCCTCACTCGGCAAAACCCAGAGTGCCCAGTGTGTGCCCGCACTGGCTCGGGGATGAGGATACAACGGAAGGCATCAATTAACAAATGCAGCATGACACCGCAAGCCATGGGACTTAATTATATATATGTAAGGAGACACATAAGCTTCAGGCTCCGTCCCCCACCCCCACCCCCGGAACCTATTACACTCTAACTTGTTCTGCAAATGAAATAGGTGACTTGCTGCCACAGAAGCAGCCACAGCGGTGAGCGAGTCTCAACTCCCAAACCACAGGCAGCTGCCAACAGGCGAAACACACCACACTTGTCTCTGTTCGTCCGTGCCTGCTGCAGAGCACGGGAGAGACTGCGGACGCATGTCCATCTAATTACTGACAGAGATAAACGAGCATGTCTGCCTGCTAGCGCCTCTGCAGAGCTCAATGAGGGTGGCAGGAGTGCTTCCCTGGAAACTGACCTCCACATAAAACCAGCAACAGGCCCCAATCCTCAGAAAGCACACCGATGAGGCGCATGGTGAACCGCGCCAGGGCCTTTGTGCTGGTGTCGGTCCGGATGTTTGTTACTGAAGTTGTAACTATGATGAGGGAAAGCCTCTACCCAAAGTTAAACTGACATGAGGGATCCTACTGCCAAAAGTCATAAACACCCTTGCCATTGCCCAGAAGTGACCTCTACTGAGGTGACTCCCTGCTGTGACGCTGAATGCTCCAGAACCACCACAAAGGCAGTTGCAAAGGACAGAGGCTCAACAAAAGGTCACGTTGAAAATGGCAAATTTTCCAAACAGTTGCAACAATGCCTGATGGCTAAAGGGTAAGAGAGGCGGCTCAAAGAGGAACCTGGATGGCCAAGTGAAAACGCCCACTGCTGCTCATCAAAGGGCCAATAACTCAATAACTGCACTGGGCTTGCCAAACCCAGCATGTGAGCAGACTCCTGGACTGGCAAAGGTCCGGGGAACAGACTCGCACTCGGGACTAGAAGATTTCTAATTTTGGAGAAATCTGGTCATACCTATGAAAACTTTGTTCAAATCTTCACTCCAATAACGGCCCTCAAATCCTCTTCTTGCAGCACTGAATGGCAGGAAGCCTACTAGCACCCGAACGCCTACAGATCAGGAGCAGACCAAGATGTGTGAGCGAAGATGCTGACCCCAGAACAGGGTGCACTTGGTGAGGGAACGGAGCGGCTCCTCGCCCATCACCACGGGGAGGGGGGTGGGGCACTCGAAAGCGCACTGGCGCCAGGTGATGCTCTCTCCAGCTGTGTTTAATGTTCTACCTTTAAATGGAACTGCATTCCCATTTCATAAGTAACTTCCAAAGCATAATCCTCAGGGCAAGCTGAAAACACAGCAGCAGGTTAATTTAGGGTTACTGTGGATGGGAAGGCTGGCGGGCAACATTTTTCTTCTTTGGTGTAGCTTTTAAATTTCTTTTTTAAAAAAAGAAAGAATACTAAACAGAATGTATTAACTCCCCTCGTGTGTTTTTTGTTGTTGTTTTGCTTCTTAAGGCAAAGGAAAGAGAGACTGGTGAGTCCTCTCCATGCGTAACAGACATGCTCACAGGCCTGCTGGCCTGTTCAAGCCCTAGGATCCACAGGGAGGAAGGAGGGAACAGAGTCCCACAAGTTGTAAATAAGAGGGGGAGGGAGGGAGGGAGGGAGGGAGGGAGGGAGGGAGGGAGGGGGGAGGGGAGGGAGGGGGAGGGAGGGAGGGAGGGAGGGAGGGAGGGAGGGAGGGAGGGAGGGAGGGAGGGAGGGAGTTCAAACAGAAGAACATATGAACCTCATGGATGCCTAAGGTTTTCTTGGAGAAAGGTTGTTTGTTTTGTTTTGCTGACATTGCTGGGCTGGAGAGATGGTTCAGTGGTTAAGACCACTAGCCTTAAGGCCAGAGGACTTGGATTCAGTTCCCAGCACCCACATGGCGCTCACAGCCATTTGTAACTCCAATCATGGGGATTCAACATCTTCTGGCCTCTACAGGCCCTGAACACACATGGTGCCAAAACACGGATTCAGGCAAAACACTTGTTTACATAAAAATTAAAATAAAATCTCAAAAAAAGGGAGAGTTAACAGTGTCTATCACCAGTGAGGAGATCCTACTCTACACCCACACCCACATCCCACACCCACACACACATCCCACACCCACATCCAACACCCACACACACATCCCACACCCACACATATCCCACACACACACATCCCACACACACACACATCCCACACCCACACACATCCCACACCCACACACACATATCCCACACCCACATCCCACACCCACACACATCCCACACCCGCACACATATCCCACAACATCCCACACCCACACACATACATCCCACACCCACACACACATCCCCCACACCCCACACCCACACACACCCCACACCCACCCCACACCCACACACATCCCACACCCACACCACACACACACACACACACACACACACACATCCCACACACACATCCCACACACACATACACATCCCACACCCACATACATGTCCCACGCCCGCACACATATTCTACCTCTCATGTCTGTCTGATTCTTTAACGTCTGCATGAGTTTCCTTTTAAAAATGATTCAGAGGAGCAGCATGCTTTAGGTCTTACACGGGAACTGGTGGGGTTCTGTGTACTCCACAGGCCCGCTGTCGCTCTCTCCAGGGGGAGGAGCAGAGCTGAGGGCTAGCACAGCAACAGGAGGATGCCCATGTACACAGGACAGGACAGGAGGAAGGTGAGGTGACACACCTTCCTGGAAAATGGGCCAAAACATGACAGAAGGCAAACTAGGTCCAACCCACACCACGGTCCACAAGTTCTGGCCTGTGTGGAAGGGAATCCTCGGTGTGGTGGGGACAGCACTGCTCAGGAGTCTTGAGTGAGGAATGTGGTGATTTGAATGGGAAACGGCCCCATAGGGCGCAGAGAATTTGAACACGTGGTTCTCAGTTAGTGACGTTTTTAAAAAATAAAACTGGAGAGTTTGCAACCTTTAGGGCATTCAGCCTTGCTGGAGGAAGTACATTACTTCCTTCTGTTTCCTGTGCCAAAGAAATGTGATCGGCCAGCTTGCTACTCCTAAACGCGTGCCGTTCCTTCCCCACCGTTATGGACTCTAGCCCTCAAGAATCATAAGCCAAATATAACTTTTAAAAGAAAAGATTTATTTATTTATTTAGTATGTATAGTGTTCTGCCTGAGTGTCTGCCTGCAGGCCAGAAGAGGGCGCCAGATCTCATGACAGATGGCTGTGAGCCACCATGTGGTTGCTGAGAATTAACTCAGGACCTCTTGAAGAGCAGCCAGTGCTCTTAACCTCTGAGCCACCTCTCCAGCACCCAAAATTAACTCTTAAGTTGCTTTTGATCAAATGTTTTGACCCTGGTGTTTTATCACAGCAACAGAAAAGTGACAAATGTGGGTAAGAGGACACGGATGTTCCTTTCTGTTCCAACAGATGAACTATGACTTAGAAACAAAAAGAGGAATTTCCGTTTATATTGAAACTATCTTATGCCAGTTACACTTCACACAAGACAATACTGCTACATTTAAACCTAAGAGCCTTACAGGATACAGTCTATTGCTGACTTGCCCAAAACCAACCTGCTAGTAAAGGACCATCAAAGATTCACCCTCCAACCTCCGAGTTTCGAGTGTCTTTTGGTTTGCTTGGTACATGGCTTAATAGTTTGTTTTTTCCATCAATGAGTTTTTAAGGCTTGTGAGCAGCAAATATATGCTGCTAAACTATCTCATCCATCCTACACGTCTCTCACTATGCTGGCTAATTTTATACCAACTTGACACAGGCTAGAGGCATCTGAGAGGACAGAACCAAAATGGAGAAAGCGTCTCCATAAGACTGGGCTGTAGGCAGGTCAAGTATTTTGTTAATCAGTGATTGACAGGGGAGGGCCCAGCCCACTGTGGTAGGTGCCATCCCCGGGCTCGTTAGTGGTCCTGGGTTCTGTAAGAAAGCAGGCTGATCAAGCCATGGGGAGAGATCAGGTAAGCAGCTCCCCTCCACGGCCTCTGCATCAGCTCCTGCCTCCAGGTTCCTGCCCTGTTTGAGTTCCTGTCCTGACTCCTTCAATGATGAACAGTGAGAAGAGTAAGCCAAATGAACCCTTTTCTCAACTTGCTTTTTGTCATGGTGTTTCATCACAGCAATAAAAAAAAAAAAAAAAAAATTAAATTAAAAAACCTCTAAGACACCAGGCAGTGGTGGCACACACTTTTGATCCCAGCACTTGGGAGGCAGAGGCAGGTGAATCTCTGTGAGTTTGAGGCCAGCTGATCTACAAAGTGAGTTCCAGGACAGCCAGGGATACACATAAATCCTGTCTGGAAACACCAAAACAGAGAACCAAAACAAAACCCTAAGACATTCATGTAGAGAGCTGCGAAGTGCCGCGCCTTAAAGATGGCGCTGGCTTCCGCCTTCCACCTCCCCAAGGGTGAGCGCTCTCTGGTGTAAACAAGCCCTTATTTGGTTAAGTCTGTTCAGCCTGTCTGCTTCCGCATTAAAGTAGCCTATCTGCAGGGTCCACATAGCTCACTGGGGTTGGTTAGGGCAAGGGGATTTAAGCCTGTGCAGGGGTCCCCTGGGGCCCCGCAGGTCAGAGGAAGCATGTTCAAGGATCCTGATTAAAACTGCATGAAGATCTTCCCGGAGTTGCGTCTTCCTTGCTGGCAGGGGTAGGCGTGTACACATCCATCCCTACTGTGTTCCCAGGCCTTTACAGTTCTTTTCTCTCTCTCTCTCTCTCTCTCTCTCTCTCTCTCTCTCTCTCTCTCTCTCTCTCTCTCTCTCTCTCTCTCTCTCTGCCTAGTGTAAAGCTTGACATAAAAGAGTCTCAATGAGCAATAATTAAGTGGACACACTGTATCAGCCACAAGTCATGGCTTACAACAAATCACAAGACATTTTTCTCAGAAATCAAGGCAAAGCCAGGTGAGAAGGTGTAAATGAATGATGGGAGATGTTATTCTGTATATATGTTTCTCATACTGGTTAATAAAGACCTGTGGCCAATGAGATAGCAAGATAGGCGGGGCTAGGAGACAAGGAGGAAAGAGGAAGTTGGAGGGAGGAGTCAACATGTAGCACGGGGAAGAAGCAGGACGCTTGCCGCGGCTCCCCGATAAGATGACCACGTGGAAATACTTAGATAAGTAGAAATGGGTTAATAATTAAGGCAGAGCTAGCACATTAACAGTAATGGTAACTGGCCAACAGGATTGTATCAAATACAGAGTCTCTGAGTGTTATTTGGGGCACACATGGTTGCGGGACCATGGCAGCAGAACCAGCAGCAGCCGGCAGGGAAACCTGCCGTAACATAATGGTGTCAGAACTGGGATTGAGAACTTTCACTTAAAACTTAACAAAAGCTTAAAAAATACTTTTTAGAAACAAAGGAACAGAGACTAGCAAGACTTCTTAGTAGCAGCATTTTCTTGGTTGGATTTGTTTTGTTGTAGACAGAGAGTTGCACGGCTCCTTTAAGGGAGGTTTCCAAAATTAGCATAAGCGGCAAAAAAGCCGCCTTGCTTTTAAAGAGCTCTGCTAACAATTCATTGGTGTGTACAAGAGCTGTAATGAAGGTTTACACTGTGTTTTAAAAAATACGCTGGCTTGGGAGAGAAAAAGAAACAGGATACAATGGTTTAAAAAAGAAAAAAGAAAATAAAATGAATGGGTATGGTGGCGCACGCCATTAATAAATGAATTCCAGGACAGATAAAAGTTACACAGAGAAACCCTGTCTCAAAATATGTAAAAATAGAAATAGAATAAATAAAGTAATAAAAAAAGCCACGTAAAAATGGAAAACACAGAGAGATTTTGGATACTATATGCGCTTCTGTTGTCTTTAAATTATTTGATTGCTGAGAAAATAACAACTACTGATAAAAGAAATGCTGCTGGATTAATTCAATTTATATATTTTAAAAATGCTTTAACTCCAAAATTTAAGCCTAAGGACAAGTTACTGGGGAAAAGGATTTCTATTTTTGTTTCCACAGAAAATGAAAAGCTATGGATTTCTTCCAGACTTATATGGTTTGATCAAGCCAGACCCCCTGAAACAGCTCCCCAGGTGATCCAACATTCAAAGCAGTTGAGACAAAGCCTTGCAGACTACTGCCAAGATTTCTGTGTCTTCTTAGGATCCCCATGACAGCGCCCTCTACCAGCAGGAAGTAGTTTGGAAAGAACGACACCCAAATTCCCAAATATTGATTATAAATGTTTGTTTTCATTTAAATTGACTTGGTTATAAATGGCTATAACCACAAGCAATCTTTTTAAAGATAAAAAAGGAATTATGGTATAGATATGAATACTTTGCTTTGGAATGGATTTTCATTTATTGATACAATTTAAGGTCAATTTTGTGATATGTATATTTCTCCTCTTGTTTAGGTATTATGTTTATATAGCTCATTGAAAAATGTAATGTATAATTTAGGACAGATTAGAGAATTACCTATGATAGTCAAAACTTGGAGTTAAGTTAGTTAGGATTTCTAGATATGCAGAGATGTTTTTGAGATGAATAGGCATTCTTCAAACCTTTCAAAGACCTACAGAATATGGCATTTAAAATGGTTTAGGGATTTTCTTGACAATGAGGCACAACTGCTCCTGGTAACACCACCTGCATCAAAAAGGAAGATGGACATTGAAGAAACTCGTTATGAAGTTTGCTTCTAATATGGCAAGACTAGCCATTTGAACAAGGTACTGCTCTTCTAGACTGTTTGACTTTATGTTGTAGAAACTGGACATGCAGGACCCACAAAAAGGTGACTGGTGATGCAAGATGGACATTGCTACAGGATTCCTGCTTCATGGAAAAGGCAGCCAGACAATCTGCAGGACACAGAGAAAAATGACTGACATCGTCAATACAGGTGGACAGTTTAAAGTTTCCTGCTTGTTGAGGAGTCTGGAGACACATTATGGCCTATGGGCTGAAGATGGAACATTACAGAAGAACTTCGGGTGACTGACCAGGCAATGAGTTGTCTCTGTCATTTCTAGAGTTTATATATTATCCTTCTGTGGTCTTTGAAGGAGTTGAAGACACATAGTTATAGTTATAGTTTCCCTTAGTTAGGATTAAAGATAAGTTACATATAGGACTTTAGACTCACAAAGATAGGATTGATGATATTTTCTTTAAGTCTTACAAAATGTTAATGGACTAAATATTGTTTACTATGATTCTTATTTGATAACTGTTGTATGATATATTTTGCTATGTTAAGGTTAAACCCCTTCTTTTACTTTAGACAGAAAAGAGGAGATGATGGGAGATGTTATTCTGTATATATGTTTCTCATACTGGTTAATAAAGCTCTGTGGCCAATAGAAAACTAGATAGGCGGGGCTAGGAGACTAGGAGGAGGAAAGAGGAAGTAGTTAGGAGGAGTCAAGATGTAGAGCATGGAGGAAGCAGGACGCCAGCCGCGGCTCCCGGATAAGATGAGCCACGTGGAAATACTTAGATAAGTAGAAATGGGTTAATAATTAAGGCAGAGCTAGCCCATAAACAATAATGGTAACTGGCCAACAGGATTGTATCAAATACAGAGTCTCTGAGTGTTATTTGGGGCACACGTGGTTGTGGGACCATGGCGGCAGAACCAGCAGCAGCCGGCAGGGAACCTGCCGTAACAAATGAAAGTTTCTGCCCCAGCTGATTCGGTCCCGAATAAACTCAAAGAGGCTTATATTAATTATAAACTGTTTGGCCTATTGCCCAGGCTTCTTATTGGCAAGCTCTCTCTTAATTATTAACCTGTGTTATTAATCTGTGCATCTCCATGTGGTCTTGGCTTACTGATGATGCCTGGACCTCTTGCTTCCTCAGCAGCTACAGGGCATCTCCTTGCCTCCGCCTACTACCTTTCTCTATCCCTGCTGGATTTCCCACCTGGCTAAATCCTGCCTGTCCATTGGCCAAAACAGCTTTATTCATCAACCAATGAGAGAAACATGTATTCACAGCATACAGAAGGACATCCCCCATCAAGGAGACACACCAAACGCTTTAAGTTTGTGCTAGGCTAAAGGCCAGGTGACAGAAAGAAAAAACAACATATTCTTTGTAGTAGTTAATAGATGAGACTTGTAAGATCAGCAGAGATCATTTTCACTATGGGAGGAGGAGGTCAAGAGCTCAGTCAATTTGCCATGCCACAGCAAGTGCCAAGTTTTAATTCAAATGGTAAAATGCAATGCAATGTCATCTTCTGGACTCCATTTCAGCTGACTGAGGTCCCTAAACAGGTCTGATGGGAAGGATGGGGAGGGGAAGGGAAGGATGAAGATAAAGTAGCTCCTACAAATCGAGAGCCAGCATCCAGGGATATGTGAGTGTGCACACACCTCTAATGCTGGTGAATGGCTGGGTTAAGAAAGAGCCAGAAGGCAGAAGCGGTCTGCATAACATACGGGAGAATGGTTGAAAAGGAGGAGCCCTGAGCCGCTCATTCCCACTTTGTTAATAAAAATGGCCCAGAGGGGGGACAGTGCTTCAGTTCCCTAACACAAGAACACACACGAAGAGACATTACCTTCTGTACTGCTAAGAACAAGGCACTTGGTAATGTCTTGTCTTACTCAAGACACCATCCCTCACCGCGCTGAAGACACAAGCAGAGGCACTGTCGCTCAGAACGGATTGGTCAGAGAAGTTACGATGATGCTTAAACACAGATACCCCTTAGCGAAAGCAAGAACAGGACCACCCACCACACTAGGAGAAGGGAACCTTGCTCAAATTCAAAGAGGGGGCAAGGAGGCCAGCAGTTTAGATGAGACCAACATCTGGATGTTGGCAGAAAGCAGTAACGGGAAGACCTCACAGGGACCCGCCTGGAAAGGTACAAGTCTCCCACAAGTGAATTTTAACACAATAACCCAGGAAGGAGGAGACAGGAGGCCCTGCCACTGCGGGTCAGGACCACACACAGGGCAAGAGAGGTACTAAAGGGAGTGTCCAAAGATACAAAAACTGCTAGCAAGCCAGCGCAGGGAGGAGAGAGGCATAGGCTCACAAAATGAGAGCAGAGAGCCTGAAAACACATGAACTACTTGTGCAGCCAAAGGGGACGTGGAAAGGGTCAGGGAGGCAGTGACCCCCTGAGGGTTGTTCTTCAGACTAGAGGATAAATGTCTAAAATCACACATGCATGCTGGCTCCCGAGGAAACATGGGATCTAAGACAGACTAAGAAGCAATTCACATCCCCAGCCTGGGATGTGGTGAGAGTGGGAGCCACAGCTGTCTGTGACAACTCAGCAGCTGCGGGAGGGCTCACACATGCTCCCTCCTCAGTGCCCCTGTCCTGACGCCAGGCACTCATGGCTGCAGGAAAAAGAAACCATATGTAAACCAAAGCGCCCACACAGTGTGACAACTAAGAGGGTATGGAGTCTTATCTTCCTTAAAGGAAGGACTGACCATGTGGACTGCTCTGCAGGCGCCATCAGCCAGGCCTTCACCACCCACACGCTCCCTGAGAAACCACGGCCAGTGACTCATTTCCTCTCTCCAAGTTACTAAATTATGCGCCAAAGGAATGCCAGACTCGAGGGACCTTGACATGAGGGGCACACAGTCTCCTGCCAGACCAATGGGGTATTGTTTAACGGATCCAGGACAGGATAATGATGCTGAACGCCAAACTAAAGCCACTGCCCCCTCTGATTTACACTGAGACCTCAGTAAATGGTACTGATGCCACCATCCAGTGCAGATGTAAGCTGTGAGGTCCTCAACCTCAGCCTCCCACCCTCCCTGATGGAAGCAACTCAATAGCATGTGTGAGGAGATGGCCAAAATCCATCTTCCCCAGCCTTTCCCCCCTTTGCTAGGTTGCGAGTCACTTCCACTAGGGACATTCTAACCGCTTTCTAGATGGCAGCCCATTCTCAGCTCTAATAAACCTGGATTCCCTCTATTCCTGCTTCTGTGAGTCACGGACAGCAGCTCAGTGAAGGAAAACGACTAGGAGAGGGAAGGGTTTACCCTTCCTTATAATCCCAGGTCACTGAGGGAGGGCGGGGCAGGATCGAGAAGCAGAGACCATGGAAGAATGTTGAATGTTGCTTGCTGGCTCGCTTACAGACTCCTGTTAGCTGCCCCACCACCACCACCACCTCGCCTTTCAAAACAGTTTCCCTGGTTGTTCTGGAACTCACTTTGTAAACCAGACTGGCTTCAAACTCAGAGATACACCTGCCTCTGGGACTATAGGAGTGTGCCATCACCACCCGGCTAGCTGGCCAGGACCACCGGCATAGAAACGATGGTGCCTCGCAGTGAGCTGGCCCTCCGTATTAATTAGTAATTAAGACAGACAGACAGACAGACAGACACACACACACACACACACACACACACACACACACACACACACACCAATCTGACCTAGGCAATTCCTCAACGGATGCTTTCCCCTCGATTTGACTCTAGGCTGTGTCACACTGACAATTAACCCTAACTAGGGCACCTGCTGTAATGCCAATCTGAGCAGGACCTTCATGCAAACAAAACAAAATCCAAATTGGGAATTTGGTCCTTCCGTATTTGTTCTCGCCTCCCAACCTTCCGATATTTAAAGGACATTACACGTAACGACACCAGGCACTCAGGGCTGCCTGTCTTTGTGCCCTTCAAAAGTCCGTGTCCTCCACTCCTGGGAAACTTCTCTGGCAGCTTTGAGAGTCAGCCACTTTCTTCCTCATTCCCAAAAACTTTTAAGTCTGCTCTGATTTGAGTATAACACGCACGCACACAGGCACGCACGCAGGCACGCATGCACGTACGCACCGCCCCCAGTTAATGTTGTTAGTGCTGTTTAGGGAGGTTCCGGATAGTTCATGAGGTCGAGACCTGGCTAGAGAACGGAGTCACCAAGGTTGTAGCTCTGACATGTATCCTGTCACCAGCTCCTCCTATCTTGCTATCCCGTCTGCCACCGGTGCACAACTCTCTCCTGCCACTTCTTCCAAACACATGGGAGCCAGAAAAACAAATGTCTACGTGTATATAGGTTCACCGACACTTCTGAAAACAGGCAGAGGCCAGAAAGAGATGACAATTGTCCCATGCCCTTCTAAAATTTTCAAAACATTAAAATTTCCTCCAAGTTATAAATGAATATGGAAAATTTAAAACAAAACTTGTATTTCTCCAGTTAAAACAGAGATATTAAGAATAAGTGTTTCACGTTCTTGCAACCAAAACCAGGCTAGTCTCTGCATTATGTGTGCACGCTGTGGAGTGACCATATTTTCTGGTCTCCATGCTCTGTGCACGCGCTGTGGAGTGAACACGTGTCCTATGTTCATAAACTGCCTCTTCCTTTCTAGGCTGGGACTGGTTTTCACTCCACCCTCTGCAGTGCAGCAACAAGAAGCATCCAAGAGTGAAGGTTTCCCAGTGCACAGACCTCCTTATCTCTCCCAAACAAACTCCTTCCCACAGCAATGTCCAGAGGCTACATTCTGAGTACCAGTCTGCACAGGCAGAGCCCTGGGCAGCAGCAACACCCATACTCTCACTTTAGGTACCCGTCCTTAATTCTACTTATCTTTGGTTCAAACTCCCTTTCCAGAAATTACTGCTTTTCATTTCTTGGCAGAAATTCCATCTTCGGCACTGTCTATCAACTATCTGTTTCTACAAAATAGGCTATGAGTTTCTTACTAGAAGACTATGAAGAAACACAGTTGCAAACTTCCAGATGGCCAGCCTACCAGTAACAAAATGACTCTTTAAAAAAGAAAGGTGATTTGTCACTGCCCACAACAAGCATCTGCCATATGCCTAGTGACCTGTGGGCTGCAGAGCTCACAGCCAAGTTTATGCTCTACGCCATGACTCAATGACAATACATCACGCAGCTAAACTCTGAGCTGTGGGACCAGGGTGTATTATTTACAGGTTATTTACTCTGTAGTAAATTACATTCATGAGCAATGGAAAAGGAAGACTACAAAAGCACATAACTTGGAAGTGTACCCACTAAAGAGCCATAATGATTGGCTCTAGGAAAAGCTACATCTTAGACCTCTTTTCAAACTAGGTTGATCCCCCCATCCCACCACACCCACACAGATCAAGATCACTCTACTCTACATCCTGATAGGCGCGAACAAATGATTCCAACTCTGGCTCTACACGAAGATCTCCAAGGGGAATAGTGCCCCACATTCCTAACACGCCCATCCTCTACAAAGAGGAGGAAGAGGAACAAAACTGAAAACACGGATGTTTCATGAATGTGCAGACGTCACGCTACTCTTCCCTGCATGGTTCCGATTTCAGTGAATGTGCTGCCACCAAACTAGACTGACTTTTGTCCCCAAGGTACACTTGGCAGCATCTGGCAAAAAAAATTGATCATCGCTGCTTTGGGGAACACGCTGCAATTGCATTTATTGAGGAGAGGCCATAATGCTGAGTCCTACAAAGCACAGGTCACTATCACCCTCTGCCCACCCCCACCTACACCCTCTCCCCAGCCCCCACCACAAGGACTTATCCAGTCAATAATATCAAGAAAGGCTGCTTTAAACCAGAGTCTGGATTAAGCTAATTTTAACAGTTGCTTTTTCATCAGATAGAAAGAAGCAAGGTTTCAATGACACAATGGCAAGCAGAAGGTAAGCAGCTCAAGTTATTAGTATCAAAGGTTGACATGATGTCATGCTGAGTATCCTAATGGCGCTTGGACCCCAGCACTCTGCCGCATTAACTCATCTGACGTCACGGCCCCACCCACTTTCCACACACTCAAGAATCACACCCCACTGCCGCTGCTCAGTTCTAGCCACACAGTGAAATCGGTGTTGGCCCCTTCTCAAAAGAGGGTAACCAGGCTGTAGCAGAGCTGAGAACCACAACACAAGAGACAGCCCAACAAACCAGAGCGACAGGCCTGAAAAACAGAACCCTCAAGAGGCAGTCCAGTGGTAAAGCAGTAACAGTGCTAAAATCCCGTGGGGGTGCCAAAGAGCACCTAACTTCTCCTTCCCTCTGCAGGTCAACACTGGTAAAGTCTTGAAAGACAGACACTCTCCTCTCCCGGAAAAAGCTGGGTGGGCTCCAAGGAGTAGCCACTGTCTCTGCAGGAGTAAGTCACTGAGGGATATGCTCTCCCTAATCTCAGACAGTGAGAAGACAGGACAGCTGGCCAGGAACAAGAAGCAACAGCCTCCAGTCCCCAAGCAACCACAGGAGAATGAAAACATTAGGCTCACAAGAAAAACGCCTGTGCAAGAAGACACCCAAACATCATCCACAGGGGACCAGAGGAGCAAACTGTCACCTCCACACAAAGGAGCAGGACTCAAGACAAGAAGTACCAGGCTGCCGATACATGCAAACATGTGATGAACCTCTCACAAGAGTTCATGCACACATACACAGAGGCACACACGAGTGGAAAGGGGTGTGTGCATGTGTGTGTGCGCGCGTGTGCGTGCGTGCGTGCGTGCGTGTGTGTGTGTGTGTGTGTGTCCCCATCTAGTAATGGGGTAAGTATGGTTGGGAGGGGCATGGGAAAGATTTACTAGAGTAAATAAATTCCCTTTACCTTTTTGTTATATAGATTTGGGTTGTATGTGGAACCTCTGCCAAGCTCCATCAAATTATATATATATCTGTCTATATATATGTCTATATATGTATATATATAGACAGATAGATAAAAATTTTTACCACACACACATACACGTACACCAACTAAGAAATTCACCCTCCCAACACAATGAACTATGTGAATAGATAGGTAAGCTGGAAGATGGAGTGACAGACAACACAGCGAATGGCTACCGGTAGAACCTGGGTGGCAGGGAGATGGGTGCTCACAGTAAGAGGCTATGGAGAGGAGAAGGAATAGCCAGGACAGCAGGACAGCAGCAGGGAGTGGCTGGGAGGTCATGGGAGGAAAGTGTAGTGAGGCAGGGTTAGGTTTAGCCCTCAGAAAGGCCTCTCAAGGCAAGACCTGTGAAAGGTCAGGCTGACCTGGTGACAGGCAACCCTGGCCAGCACAGAGTAAAGGAAAGGTTAGTGCTTAGACCTTGGACGTGAGCTTGGACTCCTAGGGGATGGCTGCATCATTCCGTGACTGTGGTCAGAGACAAGCCCCGCCCACTCTAGCCTGGGCTGAAGGGACCCAGCTCCCAGTGAGGGGTAAGAACACATGTGCTGGCCAGTTCTGATGGCCCACTATTTATAACATCTCTAGAAGCCACTTTTCTAGACAGAAACCAAACACACGGATGCCAATTTGGGCCTCACTGATCTCCAGAAGTTTCACACAGGCCCAAAGCAGGGAGCCTGCTGTTTCACCAACTGCTCCCAAAGAAACAGCCTAAGGAAGCAGCCCTCAACCATCTGCACATGGACCCTCCACTTTGCAGATGAGCCACACCAAAATGCGAATCAATAAGCAGAAGGCCTGCCCCATAGCGTGTGTGTGTGTGTGTGTGTGTGTGTGTGTGTGTGTGTGTGTGTGTGTGTGTGTGTTTCCAGAACAGACATTACAGAAGCCAAAAAGAATTAAAGGAATACATTTTTCTAGATGGAAAAAAAAAACTCACTCATATTTCCAAGGTCCAGTTTTAATAATTTTAAGATTGGCGTCTCTGTCCCCACCCCCATACTCCAATGCCCCAGATCATCTAAACTGGCTGCAGAAGACAACACGTGACAGACTCTGTCACGTGGTCAAAGAGCCGGCTGCAAAGTACAGCAAGCAGGTTCTGACTCCCGCTCGACAGTTACCGGCAAGAAAACCGGATTGTACGGTTTTCTTCTCCGTACAATCCAAGACACGCCTGGCATGAGAGGCCCCTGTGTGTCTCCCCAGAGAAGGACACGATGCCAGAGACCCTCTGCTGGCTGTCGTGCCTACAGCGAGCCTGCTCTTTCTCAACCTCGCCTTCCTGGTTTCTAAGGAACCTGAGTCACGTGGACTTCTGGACTCACGACCTTACAGGAGTGACTACACATTTCAAATAAAACCATCTCACAAACCAAAACGACTTCTAGGCTGGGGTACGGGTGAGGATGGTGGTAAGGTGAGAAATGCCCCTGGAGGCCCAGCCATTTCAACACTTGGTCCCCAGATGGCGCTGTTTCAGAGAGTTATGTTATGGGGTGGGAGGCCCAGCTGGGACAGAAAATTGTCACTCAGAGTTTAAGGCTCCACTTGGAGTTTCTCTTCTGCATTTCAAGACTTACTCTTCCAGTTCCCGCTCCCGCTGCCATGTCCTTGGCTTCCCGTGATGGCCTCCCATCCCTCTGAAACTAAGGCAAAATCAGCTCTCTTCCTCAAACTGCTTTTGTTTGATCAAGGTACTTTATCACAGCAGCAGCAAAGTAACTAATACAGAGGTCAAGACCCCCAAAAGGGAGCCTGAAGAGCTTAGAGGAAGTCCCTGCAGTGCCCGGGAGGGAAATCCAGCCCCTACCAGGGAATCACTGTGCCGGTCACCGAGGACAAACCTGAGATCCTCACCACACAAAATAGCAGGACAGCAGCTAGATCCAGATGGACCACAGCTACAGGCAGGGCCACGGCAAGCCTGGGCACTGACATAAGGCTGGGTCTAAAAGGACAACGATGGCCCAATGTCAACTCTTCCCCGACTACAATCGCACTGCTTTCTGGCTAGAACCCCAAGTCAGTTAGAGGCACTGCCCAGAAGATGATGAACAGGCAGCCACCACTGCATTAGACTCAGCTGCCACCCTGCTTCCAAACATTCAGGGACAGTGGGTAATAGCTGACTCAGGGGGTAAGTTTCCATCATGACCACTTAGTGTGGAAGATGTCTAAAGGCCTTCCCATCAGCAGTGATGCGCGCCCAGCTGACGGAGAGTCATCCACACTCGCTCTCAAGTATTCCGGCCTCCTCCACCCCTCAGCCTGCCTCTACCTCGGTGAGTAGAGTTCCTTCCGCACAGAGAACTAAGCTAGCCTTGGGGAGTCACAGCTGCGGTCCCTGTGGATGCCTTGGAGGCTAGAAGTCCCAAGGGCAACCCGAGTGGATGGCAGTGGCTAACAGGGCAGCTTCCCACACCTGAGGTGGTCTTCCCAGGCTGGGACATGCAGCCCAGAGAACAGGCCGGGGAGCTTAAAAAAAGTGGCTAGCTCTTGCCAAGGACACACTAACTCCCCTGTAAAAGCTCAAAGGGGAGAAATTGGACTAACAACAATGAAATCAGTGAAACAGACAGGAAACCTGGCTAAGCCTCAACCGCGCTGCGGCCTCACAGCAGTGCCAGAATGCTTTCCATAGGAGGACTGATTCCTATTCGTCCCAGGGATGGATTTTCTCAGAAACAGGTAGCACCAGAAGAGCGCTGAGGACTGGTTCTGGAACCCCCTGACCTAGGTCTGCTCTGGGCAAAGAATCCAGTGAGGCCCTCCAGAAATTTCTCAGGGAGCCTGACATCTAGGGACCATTCATTCACCTTCAACCAATACCACCAATGCTCTAAAAACAATTCCAAGCAAGACTCTGAAAACATACAACAAAGGGCTGGAGAGATGGCTGAGCAGTTAAGAGCACTGGCTGCTCTTCCAGAGGACCTGGGCTGAAGTCCCAGCAACCACACTGTGTCGCACAACAGTCCACAGTTACAGTTACAGTCCCAAGAGGTCTGACACCCTCTCCTGGCCTCCACAGCAGCGGGCACACATGTGGTGCTCAGACATACACACACACACACACACACACACACACACACACACACACACACAGGCAAAACACCCATTTACGTAAAATCTAAACATGAAAAAGTTTGTTTTCATTAGTGTTTTTAGACCTCCACAAGCCTTAGTCAACCTATTCAATTTATTTCTCAATTCTGAATTTCACTACAGATAATGGACAGTTAAGGGAGTGCCTTTATCTTCTGGTCTGTTACCCAAACCCCTCAGGCCAATGAGATGGGGAGAAACCCTCCGAGTCACCTGCTGCTTCCTAGCTGTTCCCTCAAGGGTCAGGCAGGCTGCCTGGCATTGTAGTCAGAAAAGCACGCAGGGAGATGAAAGCAGGCTGGACCTTACTCCTCCCCTGGCCAGGATTAGCAAGCAGCTGCCTAAGGATCCCCAGCCCCTCCTTTCTCTAATACCAAGACGCTCCGGGCAGCCTGAGGCTCCAGCAGGAGTGTCTGCCAACTGCTCTTCCCAGGCTCGACAGATGTAGCTGCTATTCATTGCTTCCAAGGCAGGACAAAGCTTCCCCAGAAACCAAGCAGAAGGGCTTCAGGCAGGGCCACCTTTAACAGCAGCCACCTGCCGATCCCTCTTCCACCATGCCCTCCAGATGCGCATGCGCACACAACACAGCTTTTTCAAACCTCTCCAACAGGTGCTGGCTCAGGTGAGGTGACTTTCTCTGAATCACTGGGCAGTTCTCTCAGAAAAAGGAATTATTTTACTGTTACTTCTCAGATAGTATGCCATAGGATGCTAATCACTAGTCACACATTAGCGAGGGGATAAAAAGTGTGTGCGGGTCCTTTGTGTCCGAATCACACAGTTATAACAGCTTCTGTGGGTGAGAACTTCTCAGGCCCTTTCATGTGGTAACACATTTGCAGGATGTCCCCCACCTATGCGATGTCACAGAACACCAGATCTTGGAGAAATGAGCAGCCCCTTCTTTCACGGTCATCCAACCCCCAGATTAGCTCTTGCATCACCTGGTACAGAGAAGAAATATCTTACTTGCATGTTTCTTCTATGAGCTTCAGCAAGAGCAGAGAAACAGGTGGGGGAGCGCGCGCGCACACAAACACACACACACACACACACACACACACACACACACACGGGGAGCAGAGCACTCTCAAACACTACTCAACACACAGGAAGCCTCTCATGAACCAACCGCTCTTCTCTGAAAGTTCAGACTATTCCTGGCACATGCGTTTCTCAGAACACCTTTGACAGAGTTGCTGGTTGTGGTTATTGTCTGGGTAGCATCGAGAGGCCGGGGAATTCCTCCAGCTCTGCGCATCCTGGAAGGGAGGAAACCCTGGTCCTCCCTCCCGACACCTCAGCTGTATCAGAAAAGAAAAGCTGATGAGGCTCAGGAGGTAACCCCAAGCAGCACTGAAGGAGCACTATTTAAAAACAAAAACACAGGACTGGAGAGATGGCTCCGTGGTTAAGAGCACTGCTGCTCTTTCAGAGGAAGCAGGTTCAATTCCCAGCACGCACATAATAGCTCAGAACCAACTATAACTCCAGTTCTGGGAGATCCAACACCCTCTTCTGGCCTCCAAAGGCATGGGGCATAAAATAATAATAACAGCATATAATAATAATAATAATAATAATAAACACTTTCATGTGCTTTATTCCTTGGATAGATAGATGTCTGAGTTTATTCCCACCCTACCGATCCAAATTCTCTTTTTGTCCACTCAGCAAAATCGGAACAGCCTGGGAGACGCTAGACTGGAGGGAAGCCTGACAGCCTTTCTCTGAAACCACTTCCCCACCCCCCAAGCAGCCCCCTCCCAGGCAGCAAAATCAAGGTCCCTGCCAGCTCCTTCTAGCGCCCACCTGGACCCCTCCCCCTCTGCTCTTCTCAAGGCTATGGGAAATCCTTTGGCTCCTATTCGCACTGTAGTGGGCAGAACTATGCTAGTAGTAGCTGCTGCTGAAGGCGATGCTGGAACACTTGGTTTAAAACACTTTAATGTTTAAATACCAGTTTTGCCTCCGAGGCAGACAAGCCTCAGATGCTGCTTGCTAATTATCAGCTGCTAAACAGCACTTTTCTCATTGGAGCTGCAGCTGAGGGTGAGGATGCTGGGCAGAGCAAAGGGGTCCAGCTCTCCTGAGAGCCTCCTCAAAATACAGGTCCACTCATCGGTACGCTGCACCCTGAGGAGTTGTGGGCGCTGGGCCTGCATGTGGGAATACCAAACAGCGAGTCACGCTGCTCTTGGAGCTGACTAGCCGAAGAGGTGGAGGTAACTAATTAGGGTGTGTGCACCAGTGCAGGCAGGGATCAACTGTCATTGGTCCATCTACAGCTGGATTTGCCTGGAGTGGGCAGGTAAGCTCTTCTACGGGTCTCAGAGGATGGACAAACCCCGCAAAGCACACACAAAGATGAGCATATGGAAAGTGTCAAGGATGCATGAGGATGAGCAGATGGGAGGTGTCAAAGGAAAATAAAGGGTTGTCTCCATGTGCAGCCGGGAGAAAGAGGGGAGTAAACGCCCAGGAGGAGGGGGGGGAAGAGTCCAAACCCATCTTGCTTGCTTACATTTAGGGATATATGCTTGGAGGTAGGGGGTCTACTGAAGATCTCTAAAGGCAAGTCATGAGGGGTCTGAAGGAAGCAGATGGGCATCCTTGAGGGCAGCAGGACAGACACAACAGGGCAAAAGGTACCTGCAGGGTCCCAGGGGATCCCCCCAGGGGCCAGACCTCTGCTCAGTCTCTGAGCAGCCAAAGGCTCCTGGGGATGGTACTGCTTCTCTGCATCTTCCCAGAGCCGGGCCCACACTACAGCGTAAGTGACTGCCTGCCGAGACTAAACCCAAGGCAGGAAGAGACCAGTTTTGCCACAGTCTGAAGAAGATAAGGTGCCAAAGGGTTTTTCCCAATGAACAGAGTAACATGTAAGGGTGCCTTGAGGAAGAATAAAGCCCCCGTCACTAAAGTGTTTAAAAACAGGCTAGACCGATGGGTAAGGCTGCCAGGCTCCGGCAATTCTGACATGGGAGTATACGAAAAATACACATTCCTGGTCAGGGAGGGGGATGATGTCAAACAGTATACCACGACACGTTTGTACGAAAATGCTATAATAATGGCTGACAAGATGGCTCAGCACAGAAAGGCACTCACTGTGCAAGCCTGATGACCTGATGATCCCCAGAAACGACACCAAGATGACGAAAGAAGGGAACCGATGCCCAGAAAGCTACTCATTCACGTGCTACCCGCACGGGCCTCCGATGGTCGGTGTGGGTTAGGGGCCCCACAGGCTACACATGAGCATCTCTACGACGGGACGCTGCCTGAAACAGATGAACTGAGTGCGTTGAAAGATCTGTTTCTAAGTTACTGACTTGTAGCTGCCCTTCCACAAGCGCCCCCCCACCCCCCGCAAGTCTAGATCCATCTGGACCAGACTGACTATCTCTTTTAGGAAATGTTCTGTGACGACACAGCGTCCTCTACTTGTGCTACACAACACAATGGCCACCAGCCCACTACCGGGCACTAGAGATGTGGGTGGGGCTCACCCAATTTCAATTTAAATAACCACATGTGAGACCGTGAGCGCTGTTCTCACACTGGCCAGCGACGTTTCTTAGAACAGGGCTTGTATTCTCAAGTATGGAACCCAGGGGTAAAACCCTGGCCCCACTCCTCCTAGTCCTCTCCAGCCTCCACACAGAAGCATAAACTCCAAAGAAAACAGCACATCCGAGGAAGCCTTGTGTTTCTAGGACCTGAAGCACTGGCCTGAACAAAGAGCCTGAACAAAAGCTCCCACCCCAGAGGGCTTTACCGGCTTCTTTCTGGGACCACAATTATTAGCACAGGCAGCTTACACCAGCCCTGGGCAATCCAGCATCCTACAGCAAGGAGCCCTTCTTCCCAAGGACGACCACAACATCCCTAGAGGACTAAAGCTGGAATCTCAAAGCTCAGATGTACTGGAATTTGTGGGCTATGTTGAAGTACAGAAGGCCAAGACAAAGAAAATTAATCTGACCAAAGACATACAGGAAGTCAGCTAAGTTCCACGACTCTCCCAAACCTCACAGCGTTTTCATCATGAAAATATATCACCTCTACATTTCCAAATACAAGTGGATTCCTGCCCAGCGTCATTCAGCCAAGAGGCCAAAACCAAGCATGACCAAAGCTCCACCGTAACATGAGTGAGTGTTCAAGTTTTGGTCTCTGCCTCTCACCCGTTGTCTCTGCCTAAATACGCAGTCCAAAACTACAAGGAGGATGGTCATCTGAGTTGAGAAACAAAAGCTGCTTCAACCTTACACAACCCAGCCTGAACACAGACCCCGGGGCAGGAAGAGTGCTAGGTAGGCATCAGGACCCACTTGTTCCATTCAAACAGCCCTCGACATCCAGGGAGCGCCAGCAACCTTCCAAGTGTGTGTCCGCAGAAGGGACAGGTGGAGAACCGCAGACAGGCACCTTCTCCAGATCCTCCGTCCAAGTCAGGGCTACCCCCCTCTCTAGAGACACAGCTAGCCTGCTGGACAGCCTCTTGGAGGAGAAGGACAGAAAGTATAGATGGGAAACAAAATCCTAAAAAAAAACTATGTAAGATAAGGACGGGAGCTGGGGCAGGCAGACAATAGACATCCAAGACTACACTCTTTTTTTTTTTTTGAAGTTTACTGGAAGATGGGTTTTTTCCCCCCTCCTTCTTAACTCTATAAAAAGAAGAAAAAAAAATGTTGCAACTTCCTTTGTCACAGCACATGCTTAGGAAGGAAAAAAAGAGGCCTAACTCCTTGCTTCACTTTCTCAACTGCATTAACAGACAGACCTTCCTTTCCCAGCCCTGCCCTCTCCTCCACAGGAAGCCAGAAGCTGAGGCACCAGGGCTGGGCACTGCTGACTGCCTGTACCTAGGTAATAAACAGTTAACAGTGTGGAGTACTCAGAGGCTCGGGGAGTAAACACAGCTCCAACTTCGGCCCTGTGAACAGTCTGTGGACAGACATCCTTTCTCCTCAGTCAAACAAGCCGCAGCAGCCTTCAGTCCGTCCCCCATCTCCCACAGACCAGCCGCTGGCAATAGCTTTGCCTGCGCCCTCCACAAACTGCATCAGCTATGTGCACCAGGCCAGCCCACCTCCACCTGCCCTGCTTGGGGAGCCCAGCCAGTGTCTCCCTGTGCCTCCCAGGCCACCTGTGGTCCTTTCTCAGCTCCCGGAGCCTTTCCACTGTCAAAACTAAGTGTCAGGGCCAAAGGAGGCTCTAGATGGGAGTGCAGACTGGAGGAGCCAAGCCTGTTTCCATTCATTTCATACACTGTATGAAACTGTAAACTCGAGCAGGGTGGTGGCGGCGATGGCCTTCAGACCCAGCACTCGGGAGGCAGAGGCAGGAGGATCTCCGTGAGTTCGAGGACAGCTTGGTCTACAGAGTGAGTTCCAGGATGGCCATGGCTACACAGAAAAACACTGTCCCGAAAAAAACAATAACCAAAAAAAAAAAAAAAAAGCCTGTAAGTTCCTAAAGACAAGGCTTACTAACTATCCTTACCATTGTAGCAATTTGTACAAAAGAGCATTTCATAAATATTTAAAATAAAACATTAGTTGCTAGGTCACCTACGTTCTGAAATATAATGGGACCATCGCAGAACTGCTCGGAGACAGTAGTACAGTGAACTACATAAAGACCAGGCTTTATGGGCAGGCATTCTCAGAGCCCAGCGGGGTATCCCACCCTCGTCAGAGGAGGATGCATCAGGCAGAAGAAATAGCCAAGGCCAGAAGCTACAGACGATGAAAGGTCAGCTGGAGCTATGTGGTGAAACCCTGTCTCAAAAAAGAAAAGAAAAAAGTCAGGCATCTTCATCATCTACAGCTTCTGGCCTTGACTACTCCTTCTGCCTGAAATACCTCTTCTACCAAGTGTGGCTGAGGTTCCCCCATGAGTCACCATTCCTAACATGCCAAGGGAAACTAAAACCACACACACACACACACACACACACACACACACACACAGGGGCAGGGGACACACAACACAGAGACTGACTCCTGGCATTTCAGAGTATCTTCCCTTCTTATTTTCTCCTTTGTACCTATTAGTGTCTGGCAAACTGCATCATTTAATTACCATGTTCTGTCTTCCCCTACAGGGACATAAGCCCTCTGCAGATGACAATGGGTGGTGTCTGTTTTATAAGCTGATATGTCCCCAGAACCTAAAATAATGCTTAGCACTCGGTGTTCAGTGACTGCTGTAACTACTCTGCACATGTCTCTGCTTCTGTAGACAACACACTTACTTAGCAGTGCCACTGCAATGACTAACGAGGGTGCTCAGCACAAGCTGCGCCCATCACACCTGCCCCATAAGCACTTGTTACTAATTCAAGACGCCTGGAGCAGCTGAGCATCCAGCAGAGGTCAGAATGTCAGATGGGCGCTGTATGAATCAAAGCCAGCACACGGCTCTACGAAAGTCATTCTTGGCACTGCTAATTTTCTTATTACTTACATCTTTTGGAGGTGGGGGTAAGACGCACGCATGCCACGACACACATGTGGGTCCTGAGACTGAACGCAGGTCAAGCTTGGCAGCCGGGTCCCCAGTGAGCCATCTTACCAAACCTAATTAATTTCCTTGCCTAGCAAGTCATTCTGGATCTGGGGGGTGGGGACACAAGGTACCCTAGGGCAAACCCTGCTTAGAAATGCAGGATCTAGCCCGCATTGCTAAAACAACAAGAATGAATATGCACTCAAGCCTCCACTTCCTCTCATCGCACCCAGCAGAGACACCAAGGGGGTGATGACTACTACTTTCCCATTCCAGGCTAATCCAGCCATCTGGGCACCCTGAAGGCCAGTCAGCAGCGAAGACAGGAGGCATGGTGGGGGAAAACAAACATTTACAAACACTGGGCGAGTGAATAAAAATACTGCAGCCAACAGGAGGGTAAAACAACACTGGCCTACAAGGAAAAAAAAAAAAGCCGGGTAGAGAGGGCTCTGTACAGCTCTTCCCCAGACCCAGGTCAACTCATCTTCCCAGCAAGGGAGAACGAAGGAGGCCTCCTGCACCAGTCTTGCTCTGATTTACAGAGAAACTGAGAGAAATCCAAACACCGCTTGGGGCTTGCTCAGGGCCTCAGTGGCAGCGCTGGAAACCAGGCTGTTAGGGTTCTCTTTCCTATGCAAGCTCTGGGCATGGAGATAAGTGGCCTCATGCGACTGGGAGCTCTGACCTCAGACCCGGCAGTCTGACGCTCAACACTGGCCTGTCTTGCAACACACGGGCACAAGGCCAGCAGACAGGAACGCCAGCCTGCATCGATGCGGGTCTAGAGCTGGCCAAGAACTGGCACACTTCCCACGCACCGAAGGACGGTCTCCTTCGCAGGGGGGTGGCGGGGCTGGCGCAGGGACGGGAGAGGGAGAAGCATTAATTCTTGTAATTCTCATGTTAAGACAGAGAATTCCGTTAACAGAAAAACACACAGTGAATAGAGTCAGAAGATCGGAGTGGATGGAGGAAAAAACGCCCAGAAGATCCTCTGGAACAGCTGCCAGGAGGCAGGGCAGGGGCAAACCCCGACAGGGAAGGGCTTTGCTAGGCCCTAACTAAACCCCAGCCCAGCCAGCACTGTTGAACTGGACGCTACCATGCATCCACTGTTGACCAAGAGGGCACGGTGAAGGGGTCTGTGGGAAAAGATATGTGCTGACAAACCTGGAGATCTGAGTTCAACCCAAGGAACCACAAGGTGGAGAGACCCAACACACACACACACACACACACACACACACACACACACACACACACACACACAGATCAATATATAATACGCAAATCATGCATCTTACAAAATTTTTAAAAAGGAAAAAGATGATACAAGGGGGGAAAGGCATAGGTTTCCAAGGAATCAGCCGTCTAGTTTAGCCCTGAATCAAATATCTTGCACGTGGAGAAATGCACTTGGGACGTGAACTAACAGGGGCAGGGAAGGGTTTCTTTGGTTTGACAGGTACATTTTTTTTTTCTACTTCCTTTCTGGGGGAGGAAGGGGCAAGAAAGAATTCTAGGAACTGAACCAGAGTCCTTGGCATCCGTGCTAAACACACACTCGGCTACTGAGCTGCACCTGAGCTGCATCCCTGACCAGCTCAGGATGCTCATAAGCCTGGTAGTCTGAGAAGAGGACACCACAAAGTCTCCATAGGAAGAAGCATTAACAAAAATGTTATGATACAGTATGCTCCCTCACTGTGGCCTTTGGCCTGCCCGTGGCCTAGAGGTCG
This sequence comes from Cricetiscus sungorus, assembly GCA_030556225.1. Lineage (NCBI taxonomy): Eukaryota > Metazoa > Chordata > Mammalia > Rodentia > Cricetidae > Cricetiscus > Cricetiscus sungorus. Next base: position 9,644,152 of record JANBXA010000367.1, on the reverse strand, counting down.
GTAGTGAGGGAGGGAAAGGCATGAGATACCCCCTTGATAGCCTGGCCTCTCCAACACCAGGCATGAGTGGTCTCCACCAGTCTGCCCGCATTCCTAGGATGCTCTGAGCCCTGTCCACTCATGGCCCTGGCCATCCTCCACTCCCCACAGCTCACTCTGAGCTCCACAGAAGCCAAGCATGGCTCCTCCTTTAGTGTGATTCCTCCCCAGCTCCTGAAGAACCTACCTCTCAGGGGCCTACCAGCTCTCTCCTAAGAATTGGAGGCCAAGGAAGAAGGCTTCCATGGGAAAGAGAGAAGGCATGCTATTCTGAGGACAGGGGCCCCTGTCACAGTTAAAAATAAACTCTTAGCAACCATATCCAACTCCTCCCATCTAGAGGCCAATGGACCATGGTTGATAAATTGTTCCCTGTAGAAGAAATGGGGGGGGGCAGTCAATAAAACCTGGTCCAGGTAGTTAACTCCATGGAGGCAGAGGACTCCCCAAGTCCTACCTCCCTGCTCAAACCACTCATCCCACATACCCCCGCCTGACCCCCTCCCCGACCAAATACACCTTCATTCCAAGAAACAGTCATAGAAGAACATGGACCTGAGCCATGATTTGTATCAATACCTGTCCAGGGCCTGGAACACCCAGACAGACATGAAGGAGCTATCCTGTGCCGTGTCTCCAGCAAAGAGACACCTGACCTGCACAGCTTTCTCGTCCTGCTCCACAGTAGCCCCAGCAGTTAGAGAGGATACACCCCGATGGACCTGCCACTGCACTGAGGGGGTAAAGAGCCTTCTGTTCTGTCCCTTCCCAGGTGTCTGAGCTAGGAGGCCCAACTCAGCAAGGAGGCTCTCGGAAGGCCGGGGCGGGTTACTCCTGGAAGTCAATATAATGAGGTCACACTTGAGGATGTAGTAACATGAAGCCCACACTGCGGGGTGGAGAGTGTCACTTAGGAACGAACAGGGCAAGAGGCAAAGAGGCAGGCACACTCAGTTCCAGGCCAGGGTAGGCACTGGGGACAGAGTCATACCCGCTGGCAAGAGCCAAGAAGCTGCAGTGCCAGACACAAGTGCGGCAGAAGGCCTAACCGTCAAAAGCAGCCCACCTTCCTCGGCCTGGCCCTCTGCTGCCTGGGGAAGCAACAGGACCGCTCCTCCAAGTGAATCTAGATGCCTGGAGAAGCCACAGCCAGGGCTCATCACTTAGCACTCAGGACAGAGATTTGGCACGCACTGTCCACCAAGCTATGGGTGGGAGGGAAAAGGGCATAAGAGGAGGACGCGGGCGGAAAAACGAGATAAGCATTGTAGTGTGGCAAGAAGACGTGGGACAGACACCAGGGCCTGGCCATGAAGAGAAAAGCTCAGCGGTGGCGAGTTTATTTTTGGACACAAGGACAGAGAGGGCTCAAGGCAAGAAGCCAGGCTGTAAATGGCCAGTATGGTCTGGGATGTTCCTAATAGCATGGATAACCACAATGCCGATGATCAACTCAATCGCCTGCCATGAAGAACAGGTGAGGAGAAAAGAAGCAGGAGTCCGTGCAAGCATAGCCGGTAAGACTCCTCTGGGCTCCCTCTCTTCCCTGGGACAAAAGGTGTGTCTTCACCTCTGCCAGGGTCAGAGGGAGACTCACGTTGGAGCCAAACAAGAAGGAAGGTATCCACAGCACAGCTCTCGCCTGTCTGCTCGGGCAGAAGCATCGTACAGGGATGGCCACAGAGCTGCTGCCTGCAGTCACCATGGCCTCCAGATGAGTGCAACCCCGCTCAAGAGTAAGATGCCCTTTCATATGAGCCTTCTGCAGAGCTCAGGTTCCCAGTGGGATAAACACGCAGCCTTTCTCACCTTGAAGAAGAACATCCCTTACAAACAGAGGGTGACCTTGAGGCTAGGTCCTAGGCTCCACCGACTCCCAGCTGGCATGTGGAGATGTTTACTAGACCACAGAATAAAGTCTCCAAGAACAGGACAAAGCCCAACCTCATGATCACTCCTCCTCCAGAGAAAATCAGGCCAGCTAGCACACAAGGTCCCACCATGCATGCTGAACCACCGCTCTTGCCTGGCACAGACAGGAAAGGCAAGCTCCCCCAGATGTGCTCCTGCCGCTGGCTTCCTTGAACTGCAGCCCTCTCTGAGGGTCAGCAGACCCACACAGAAATCCTAACATCCTCATGGACTCTGGGAACCAGTCCCCATTAAGGCTCAGAAGAACCCCTTGCCCATTAAAAGGCACTCCTTCGAGTGAATGAAGTCTCATGCCAAGGCGACGGCCAGCTAGCACTAATATTGTGGCTACACTTCAGCCATACTAACCCCCAAGTTAGATGCCCCAATGTAGGGCACAGCCTTCACAGCCCATCACAGTGGCCTCCAAATGCCCCTCTGACTTCATTGGCAAAGAGTCTGGGGGAAGAAAAACAAGGGAGCCCCCATTTCCACCTGTACTGCCACTCAGTAAGATTCTTCTCATTTCAAGGCAAAAGCAGACGTAGCCCATCCTCTTCTGCTGAGCAGTGGGCTGAAATACTTTCTAAGCTTTCACATGGGTGAGAGCAGCTGTCAGCAAAGATTGTCAGTTGGCTGGACATATTACACCTGTAGAGTGGGTGTCCACACCGGCTCAGGTACTGCTGGCCATTCAGCACAAAGTTGGTCAGCAAGGATCTGTCTTGCCCTCGGCCTCTGGCCTCCTGCATGGCCTCTCCTACCACGCCACACTACCAGCACTTGCCTAGTGATGGCTAGAGGCCAACTCTCTGCTGTAGGCAGCTGGACACCAGAAGGTGAACGACTCAAAGTCACAAAATGAGTAAGGCATAAAACCTAGAGCATCTGAGAGTTTAAGGTTGTTTTTTGTTGACATTACTATCCAGTTTTGTTTGTTTGTTTGTTTGTTTTTTCACTTTCTTATCTAGCATATAACCTCTGAAAACAGGCTCACCTCTGTTTGTTTATATATTTGAATTTACATATGAACTTACATACCTCAAAATATAAGCTGTCCGTCTTAGAGATCCTAACCGGTAGCAGTCCTAACGGTTACTAGTACGTCCTGTCTAGCACTTCTGGCCTGGCCCTCTTTGCTTACCAGGGCCCCCATTTACAGGGGGAGCTACGTGAAAAGCTACTTGTGAGGAGACGGGGGACCTGAGTTTGAGGATGGCAGGGTCTCAGTACCAGCACCACTACCTGCTGGCAACCACAGTCTAAGGAACCACGTCAAGAGCAGGCTCCACTGCATACGTCTCTGCTGCAAGCAACACGCTGGCACATGGCACCGAGTTTTTCTGCGGCAGCCCAGCCTCGTCCTCGAAGGAATGGGGAAGGTGACAAAGATGACCAAGGAGAGTCCATTATCACTCAGCTATCAGGAGGAGCTGGAGTCCCCAGGAATAACTCTGCCCTGCCCACTCCCCTCCACCCAAGGCACAGAACCATACAAAAGGCACGGAGGGGCGAGGATGAGACCTTAACATGACCCTTCGGAGAGTATGAAGCACAGAGGAGGCTGGCCAGATGTGAGCTGCTGTGCCAAAAACCAACCAGGGCGAGCCCTAGGTGCTCACGACACCTGCCACCTTAGCTGACATGCCCTGGGACACAGACCCCTCACATCTTGGTTCCTACAGGTAACAGGAGCTTGACTCCGCCTCCAGACCCTGGATTTGGTGCCTGCTTCCATTCTCAGATCTGCTCCACTGACAACCGGGTTGTCTTTCCAACCAGAGGTGCCCATGCCTTCATCCCCCTGCAAAAGAGCACTTTGTCTCCCAGACCCGCCAGTATGTGGCCCTGAGGCCCCACAACGGTTTCTCCTCTCCCGGCCTCTTAGCTACCCAGCCATATTTTTAATATTTAATTTTATTTTATGTGCACACGTGTTTTGCCTGCAAATGTATGTATGTGAAGGTGTCAGAGCTCTCTGGAGCTGGAGTTACAGACAGTGGTGGACTGCCATGTGGGTGCTGGGAATTGAACCCAGGTCCCTCTGGAGAAGTAGACAGTGCCCTTAACTACTAAGCCATCTCTCCAGCTTATGGTTGTGGACCATATTTTAACTGGAGAGTTTTCAAATTCTGTGAAAGTCCAGTATTCACAAATGAAAAAGGGCCATGAATTAACCTAGCGCACTTCTAACCCTGAGTCAGAGGTGCCCAGGGTCCTGTGTCACATCCATACCAGGGTGACATGCCTGGGGTCTTCCTCTGAAGGCAGAAATTTGATCCTTTCATCCAAAGGTCCACACACCCCCAACTTCAATGCCTAGCCTTTCTTTATAATATCGACAAGCCCCACCCCCAAAAAGAAAACCCACTTTAAAGCCGATTTGCCGGAAGACAGGTAAGTTCAGTTGGGGTCTTCTGGCCCCACTGCTCCCGACCTATTTGGTTTCGTGCTCTTGCCCTCAGCTGTAGCTGGCAGGGCCCACTCATTCCTCAGAGGCCCAACAAGGCCCCCTGCCACAGTCACAGCTTCCCCTGGTACCACCAATCCTCACACATCTCTCCTCCACTTCTGCTCACACAATTTAGCCCCCAGGCCAGCGGAGTCCAGGAGACTTCTCTGCAAGGACGGCAGAGATGGATCTTCTTGGCATTCAAACTGTGGCTGCCAGCTGCACTTTTCATTTGGTTTTGATGCCTTCGTGTTGGCTACGTTTAACACGAACAGCCATATACAAATAGTGACTACCGTGTGCGAGATTACATTTGTTGATCTTGCAATCTCCAGCTAGATTTCTTGACCCCCGATAATCCTACAGGGCACTAGCACCAGTATCCTCTACCCTGACAAACACAGGGTAAACGTTCCACAAACTGTCAACTACCTGGGAACAAACGGGATGGCACGATCATGAAACCGTCCTCACCTCATGTTTCCATCCAGCAGACGTCAAACTGAGATACTGGCCCCTGCCAGCCAGCCACACTATCAGTCATCTCTCCAGTGAGGACACAGAATGAGGACATTGCCTGGGGGGAGGAGGCGGGGGGAAGTGCTGGTGCTGCCCTTCAACAGCGTCCAGGCCAACCCCGAGAGGGTCTAATCTCATCATGATACCAAAAGCAGCCACACCACGGTGGCACTTCAATGACGAAGTGGGAGAGGCACGCTGGAGGACGTACCTTGTTTCCTCTTGTCTACGCAGTGGAAAGATAAACAGAGATAAGTTATGACAACATTCCCTATTTTGTAAAGCAATAGCACGCTTCACCTAATCAGCAACGGACAGCAGAGTGGGACAATAGTACGGGCTTTAATTAAATTTGTTCAGCTAATACTTAAGCGTCACCATGATACAGTGTAAGCCGAAACCAGCCTAGGGACCCAAGGGGAATACAGCCAACTCACACACAAATGACCGAGGCTCCGTTTCCCTACCAAAGAAATAACAGAATCCCAAAGAATAATAAACTCCCTAATTGAGGGGGGAGATGGGAGGCTCATTATCCAAAACTCATAGAGCTGCTGGGATGGTTTAGAAGCTGCCTCTCCATCTTTAGTAATTGCAGCTGGAAGGTGGCATACGCCCACCAGTGTCCTCCAGCTAACAGGTCAGGCTCAAGGCACTCTGAAACAGCAACCGGCTGCATGCCTGTCAATACCTCTACAGTTACAAGTAGGGAGAGGCCTGGGACTAGCAAACAGAACTGAGTCCAGTTCCTGCCTCCGTCAAGTGAATGGTAAGAGTTACCACTTGCCATGCCTTCATTCTGGGCCTTGGTTCACTCATCTCCAAATTGAACACATTGGATGGGGATGCCCTCTCAACTGGCTTCTAACTTACTGGAAGTGTATGCATGACTCAGAGGCTAGCAAGGAGGGATGATGAAGCAAGGTGACAGCACCCACCAAAGGCATCTAAACATCAGCTTCCTAAAGAGGGTAAAGAAAAGCAGCAGGACCAGTTGGGTCCTTTATTTATTTATGTTTACTTCATGTGTATGGGTGTTTCCTCTTTGTGTGTGTGTGTGTGTGTGTGTGTGTGTGTGTGTGTGTGTGTGTGTGCGCGCGTGTGCAACAGACACATAAACATAAACACCGAAGACAGACGGGGTGTCTGAATCCCTGGAACTAGAGTTAGACTTCTCTGTAAGAGCAGCAAATGCTCCCCCTAACTGCTAAGCCATCTCTGGATCATTCTTACTTAAAGCTCTGATTTTACTTACCAGAACAAAGAGCAGAACCTACGAGCAGCCTTCATTTCCTATCATATCTCAGAGCTACAAGACAGCAGCCTTCCAAAACTCCCATGAGAGCCAGGCTGCTTGGCCACACTATGCTGAGTCCTCTGCCATGGGCTCAGTACACTCACTCTACAGAGCACAGGTCTCATCTTACCAATCCAAAGGGTCACCAACACAGCCTGTTCCACCACATCCTCTCCCCTTGCTGTCCCGTAAAAAGGATCCTTGTTCTGACACTGTTTCACTACTCAGCACCTAAAGTTTAAAGTATGAACTGTAGAAGGCACTGCAGTGTGTCACTGAAATGGGGTCTCTTTTAACCAGATTCCCCAGGGCTGTGATCATGACGTAGCCAATATTTGGATAAGAAAAGTGCTGTTGACTGCTCTGCTGCCCTCCTCCAAACACCTTGGCTCTCATTCCTCCCTCTATTATTAAATCTTAACACATAGATGTATGAGAACTCTGCAGTTTAACAGTTGAGTCAGCTTCTGAGGTCTAGGGGCAGACTGCCTGTCAAAACAGACTCCGACTTCAATCTTCACCCACTTCTGACTAGAGAAGGGTGAGCACGAGGATTGTTTAACGGGCTGCTAGGGTTTTTCCTTTCAAAACTATTCAAAGGAGAAAAAAAAAAAATATGCAGAAACTTCTCTTCGGTTAATTATACCAGAGATCTGCAGTGACGGCCTAGGATGGTGTGTGTGTTTAAGCAGAACAGGAAGGGAGAAAGGTGTTTGTTGTGAAGTTTTAATGTGTTCCAACTATCCAGGAGAATAAACAGCCAGAGTCCCCCAGCCCTGCTGGTCAGTAAAGGCAGATGGCATCTCAGAGGAGGGAGAAATCTTTCTGGGAAAGAACATCTGCCACTTCCTCAACAATACAGTTAGCTGTGGCCAAACTGCACTCACCTCCTGTCCCCAAAGTCAGAGCCACATCAGGCCAATCTAGTCCGTTCCTCAATTAGCTTCTACATACGAATGGGTAAGGACGTGAAAAGTACAAATACTGCAGTATCCGAGGTAGGGATTAAGAGTCCTTCCCCTACGATCAACACCAAGCAACAGCCAAGATCCTGCCGCAAGAGCTTATAGTAAAAAAAAAAAAAAAAAAAAAAAAAAAGTTTGATGAAAATAGCAAAAACATTATCAAAGAAACTGCCAGACTGATTTGTCCCCTTCAAAGTATCTGGGTTTTAATCCAGTTGATAGTATATGACAACAGTCTCACCCATAACTCATGTGTAGTACATAATAACTGAAACAAAGCAAGCTGTGTGGGCTGAGGGGGAAGAGAAAAATATAACACAGGAAGTAGTTCGCTCCTCCAATCATTGAGACACCCCAGGGGGCAGAAACCTGACAAGTGACCTTTAGAGATGTGGAGTAACTTGAAACCCTTGGGAGAAGAAAACTTTGGAGTGACCCCGAATGACAGACTAACACTGGGACCTTTTGAAATCCCCATTCTCCACGACCAAAGAAAAAGAGACACAAAGACACCGAAACAAACAGATCGACCAAGAGAGATGCGTGGGCTTCCCAAACGCAAGAAGAGGGGTCCCTGCCTTGAGTCGCCAGCTACCAGGACCAAAGCAGGCTTGCAGAGCCGGCACTGGGCCGAGCCTGGCTTACAGACGAGGTCTCCTAGGGTGCTTGGAGCAACGGAAACCGCACGGCGCAGCCTGGGGGTGCAGCGCAGGCCAGGCGCTGGCGGTTCCAGACAATCGCGGGGCACGGAGGCGGGGTCCCCAGTCTCCAGCGCCGCGCCCCACCACTGCGCGCCGGCCTCGCGAGGCCAGGGAGAGCGAAGTCACTTTCCGGCTCCCAAATAAGGCGCAGGGTTAAGTAAACCTCGGAGAGCGAGCGAACTTCTCCAAACCGAGCGACCAACCAGCTCAATGAGTAAAGGGCCTTTTGTGCCCGCAGAAAGGAAGGAGGGAGGGAGGAGAGGATGGGGCCACCGTGTCCTCGGCGCCGGGTGAAACGAGCAGAGGCCGTCCAGGACCCAAGCGTGGCCACCGGCTGGATCCCGCTGAGTCCCCTCTGGTCGCGGCCCGTCGCGGGGCGCCCGGAAGCTGCCCCGGGTCCCAGCGTGTCCCACGGCGGCGCAGACTCACCTTCAGGGCGAATTTTTGCTGCGTTCTCTTGTCGAAGATCCGCAGCACCTTCCCATTGATGCCCAGGCCCAGCACCTGGCTGGTGACCTTGTAGTCGTCGGTGATGGCGTTCTTTCGGATCTGCAGGCCCGACTTGACGTGGAACTGGGGGAACGGCGGCGGCGGCGGCTGCTGCGCCGGGGCGGGAGGCGGCGGGCTGGGGAAGGGCGCCGGCGGAGTCTGGCCCGGAGAGCCGGACAGCATGGTGCCCGGGGACTGGCGCGCAGAGGCGGGGGCCGCGGCCGCCCCCCTCCTCCGGCTCGGGCCCGGGTCCCCGCCACGCCCCGCCCGGCGGCGAAGTTTGCTCCGGGCTGGAGCCGGCTGCCCCGCCCCGGCCCGGCTCCAGGCTCGGCGGGTCGCGGGGCCCCGTGGGTCCCGCTGCGCGCCGCGGGCGCCCACCAGCCCTGCTCCCTCCCCCCCGGAGACGAGCGCTCCGGGGAACGCGGGACGGCGGGGCCCGGCCGGGGGGAATCGCCGCGCCGAGAAGTCGCAGCCCGGGGGCGGCGGCCGCGTCACAGGCTGCTCTGCGTCCTGGGCAGGTCCTTAAAGGGGAGGATCGAGGGTGGGGCTCGGGGGGAGGCGTGGCCGTGGGGGAGGGGTGGGCCTTAAAGGGGAGGATGCCCAGCGGCGGGAGAGCGAAGGGACCTGGTTGGCGGGGACTGCGTGCTGGCGGTCAGGGAGAGAGCACCGGGAAATGCTAGTTCTAAACCCGGGCCAGGCAGAGGGTCCGGGGAGGGCAAAAGAAAAGCGACTGGGTAATCCGAACAAAATCTATAGTTCGAATCTAGAAGATAGGTCATCGGAGAATTTGGAGAGGAGGTCTATTTTGAAAGAAACGGATGACTGGTAAAAAATCTGCCTACATGGACCCTGGGATATGTGGGGTATTGGGGCAGTGCTGGGGTTACCTAGGCTGTTTATCGGGTGTCAGGCAATGGTAACGATTTCCTTAACATTCTTGTTGTTTTACGGGTTTTTTCCCCCTCTTGGATTTACTGGTTTTCATTAAAAATGCGTTACTGTGTAATCATGAACATTTAGTTGTGCTTTGAGCATATTTTTAATGTAAATCCAAAATGACCCAAGATGAGAAAAGGATGGGGCGCCGGGGACCCCTGGGATCCCTGCTGTGCACAGAAAGCTGAAGCAGGAGGATGACAAGTCAGAAAGCCAGCCTGAGCAACTAAGGCAAACTCCATCTCAAAACACCTCAAACATGCCTCTCCGATATATACCTATTCATTGGTTCTGAATTTATGGAGATGATATAGCCAGGCAGAACACCTGGGAAATGGTTCTAGGGTTGGGGGAATTCATCCCTGAGTCTACAAACAGTAAGAAGTAGTTCTAGTACAAGTCTCTGAGGAAAGGGGGCCTCACTGGCCGGTAGTCTAGCTGAGATCCACAAGGGTTTGACTGTTGGAGCAGTTGAGAAATGAAAGAACAAAATGGTAAACAGTACCAGTTCATTTACAGATACAAATTAGAGATGAGGCCTGACCCATGGCCACAGATAGTCTCTAATGTGTTCCAAGAAAACGCTGGAGGTGAGGCACTGTCCTGAGAAGGGGGCCTTGGAGACACAGCCCAGGACAGTAAGACTCTTTTGCTAGTAGTTCAGATTTTCAGAAGATGCTTGTCCCAAGGAAGGCAGAGGTGAAAAGGCAGGAGAAGGTCTGTAGTCACCCTCTCGGGATCTCACTATGGACCAAGGACACAAATGGTCTCCTTCCAAGTAACACTTTCTCCGTAGTGCGGTCAATGCTCTGAGCTCAGCCCAGTGATGATAATCCTAGACCAGCCAGGAAGACACAGTAGTTGGGGCATCAGTGTGGCAGAGGTGGGCCTGGGGATAGAAGGCGGGTTAACTTACTTCCATCTGCAGCTGGATAGCTCCTTTCTACCCTAAAGCTGGAGCTAGACGATTCTGGGTCTCCCTGACTTTTTTAAAGGCACTGCTTGAGGCCATGAAGATGTAGTCAGAGAAAGGAATACCGGAAATAAGGAGGAGGAAGTCCTCAGTGGCTCTGGGAGAAGGGGCTCCCATCCTGCCTGCTTCTGCTCCGTGTTGCCCTGCACCCACACACACACACACACACACACACACACACACACACACACAACCAGGCCGGGGTCCCCAAGACTTCTTGGTGGCATTCAGCTGGCACCTGTTTCTTTCCACAGGGCTGGGAAGAGAATGAGCTATTGAGAGGCAGCAAGGCACAGTAGGAAACTACAAAATAGAAATGAGCGGGGTCCAATCGTCCTAGTAAAGTACCTGAAGCACCTCTAACTGGAAGGAGGAGGAAAGTCCTGACGTTTCCATTCATAACCGAGTAACAGTTAAATGAGACTGGCATCCGTGAAAACTCTTCAAAAGATGTGTACAACATCAGTTCTCATGGGATACTAAGCAGCACCGTTCCTCAAGCATAGCTTCCTTGCTCCATGCTCTGTTTACACTGCCTAATGACCTGTCCCTGACACTGAGCTGCCTTCCCCATGTAAGGGGAATTCAGGGAGATGCCTAAACCTGAGATCCTGGAAATAAGGGATCACAGGAATCCAGTGGGGCATTTCTTCTGAAGTTACAAAGGCCAGATGGACTCAGGGAACACACAGGACAACCAAGACACACACACACCCCAAAAATACACTCATGTGAGCACAGCTCAGAAGGACAAGACATCTGGCATGGAGCAGTATAAATGAGTAACCAGTGAATAGCTGGGCAGAAGGATGAGCCACGGGGAAAGGCATCTGCAAGAGACGCGGAGCCGTCCACTGTAACACTGGCTAGCCATGTGACCTCACAAAAGTCCCTTGCCCCTCAGTTCCTTCTTTCCTGTCTAAAAAAAAATAGTGGAAGTAACATCTGCTTTGCCCACATTGCAGAGATAGTCTAAGGACAAAATAAAACCCAAAGTCCTGCTTGTCAATCGCCGAGCTTTCAGCCATCTGTAGCGAGCTACTTAAGCAAGGGTTGCTAAGGATGTGTAAAAGCATGTCAAAAGTTGGAAGCCAGGCTCAGGCTGTAGATCAGTAACAGACTATATGCTGACCTTGTGCAAAGCCCTGGATATGAGCCCCCAGCAAAGCATTACAAAAACAGTGTTGCTGGGAATCTGCTACACAAAGTGTGATTTGTATCGACATGCAGACACATATATCATACATGTAATATAGTGTACATGAAGACAATTTAGACACCAAAAGTATATAGAATTGCAGTTCCAGATTCATAGCACATGCTTCTTACTGGATCATTGCTCTGTGTGTTTCTGTTTCTCTTTGGTTATAGTTATTTAATAATGCCATAGGCACCTGTTTGGACTCACTACCCAAAACACAAAATAGGACTTGGACAATAGCCTGCATCTAAAGAGATGATTCCTAGGCTACCCTCCAGCCCATTCCTGTATGTGTTACCCCAGGCAACCATCGCCTGCATGCTCTGGTCACCTTCCCTAGCCTCCCTTGTTATTCAGTTTCAGTTTATGAAGACATTCAAAGGGTTCTTTAAAAGCTGGATGGAATGCTTTTAAACCTGTATTCTATACCCAGAAATCGTTTAGGTTTCTCTCGACTTGGATTGCCATGTGTAAATCTCCCAAACGTCTGTGTCTGAGGGTGCTAATCATCTTAATCAGTCAATGCGATGCTATTTTTGTCCTCCCCTCTTTGACAGTGACAGAGAATCAATATTTAACATGTGCCTGTCTAAATACAGATCTCACCTCCTAATTCCCCCCACTTCTCCTACAGCTGCTTCCTATGTAAGATTTGAGTTCTAGCCGCCAAAGTGATCTAAATGGAAATGAAAGGTCTTCTTCCTTCTCCTTGTGGAGGAGTTTCCTCTGAGGTTAGAACCTCCCATCCTCGAGGGGCTCTCCTTAAAACACAGGATGTTAACATGAGGGTGGAATCCTAGGATGTTTTAAGGGGAAGTGGACCATTCTGCCTTGCAGGGACGCTCTTTAAGACAGGAAGTAAACAATTCAAAGCCTCCAGGAAGTCCCTAAAACTTCCCTAATACACTAGACTCCTCCCTCCCCAAGTGTGCATAGCTGTAAAGACTCCTGGAACCCACTTATCAGACAAGCTAAGTTATCTAAAGGAGGCTCAGACCAGCCCAGCTACCTGGGAGAAAAGGAGACCAGCCCAGCTACCTGGAAGCGGCTCAGACCAGCTGTGCTACCTGAAAAAGGATGCTCCCCTCAGGGGGATAAATGAACTCTTTCATGAGCTGCCAGCCATGCTGGGGTGGGCTTTGGTGACATAGCTGTCTCTGAGTCATTTCTGCCCCTATAGTAACCCCTTGCCCATATTTCTGTATGTAACACCAATAAAACCCATTGATTCGCCACATTTCTTGGTTGGTATCCTTACTTTGGTCTGTTATTGGTTCCGTTTGGGGTGAGTAGAGGTTTGTTATGTCTCTAGAACACCCCCTCCTCTTTTCTCTTCCCTGCTAGCTAGAATGAAAATCTCTGGAGGTCGGCCAGCCCTCCTGAAGGCTGTAGTTTGAGGGTGACAAATAAAAAAGCACAAAGAACCTGGGTTCTAGTGAACACAGATCAACCATTTCCGTCTTAAACCACTTTATATAGAAGACAAATGAATGTCCTAGGTTTTTCTATTACAGCCAGATCTAGCCTATTAGACAGCCCCATGTGGTATATGCTGTTACTCACAAGTATATATTATATAAATGAGAAAGCTGTACTCTAGAGAAATAACTTGGTTGGGATTGTTCTTCCAGCAAAGGTCAGAACCAAGTCTTTCTGACCCCACAGTCCATGCTCGTAGCTCCTGCATAAATCCTGAATAGACACATTCCCACATATCTTTCTTGAGAGCCATTTGAAGCATAGCTACTTGTGGGTCACTATCCAAAGTGACCCTCCTCTTTAGAAGACACTGTCCTTTTTGATGACGCATACAGCCATAGAGAAACACACATGGAGTGATGGGAGAGGAAGGGGAATCATCCTTTTAGCCACCTAGACCAACATAGTCAGCTCTGCTAGTGAGTATCAAGATGTCACAACCAATCGCCCTCACATCCATCCACATATCCTTGATCTCTAAGACATGGTTCTCCCATTCCTAAGCAAGAATACCCTGAAGAAATATTGTCCGTAACCCCACTTTTGGATCAACTTTAAATCTCACAGACTTCTTCTCATCTTGGCCTACAATGTTTTTATAGCGTAAGTCGATGTAAATTGTACATACATCTGGCACCATACAGGAGCCAATGACATCATCTTCTCAACAGACTTTCCCAACCCCCAATTCAAACCACCTAGGAGCGAACGTTTCCTATTTCATTCTGATTCGGTCTGAAGAATGGATGATGCAGAGTGGAGATCTACAGAGTGGCCAGTTTCCTAGGATGTTCAAAGTGTTTCTCCAGACAAGATGGAGCTAGCCACTGGCTAACTGAAAATCAGCTGCACACAGAGGAAGCAGCTAATTGGACAGATCAGCCCTCTGTAGACTCACCCTTGCCGTGACTTGATGACCAAAAGGAGCCAAGACACCCTCAAACCACAGGACAAAATTTCGTAGATAAAATGGGAAAAATCTCCAAAGCAAAACAATGGCAAATACATGAGAAACGTTAGTAACAGAAATGTCTGACCCAGAAAATGACTAAAACAAAGTAGTCGCCCCGTGTTTCCCATCCCCCCACCCATCCCATCTCCATCTCACAAAAAAGAGACTCTACTCAAAACAAGTGCTGGCTGTGCCTTACCTGAGAAACTCCTAGGGGAGGAAGTGCTGAGGTCCCCCACAGGCAACTCCCCTTTTCTGCACCCCAGTCTTTGACAGTTGAAGCCACAACCAGGAGCAGCTGGAACAGCTGCAAAGAATGGGAATGGAAAGAGAAAGAGGAAGAACCCAAAGAGGAATAGAAACTTCACCTTTGCAAGTCAACAGCACAGCAAGGTCCCGTCTGATGGCAATTGACTCTAAATCCCACCACTTAGGCTGGCGAGTGTCGGGAAGAGAGGGAAATATCTCCCTGCATTCCCGCAGACCCAGTTCAGGTTCCTGTATCAAGGGTTCTGCCCTCTACTTATCATGTGTCTTGCACGCTGCTTGCTGTATATAGGTGACTATACAGCTAGAATAATGTGTTGGGGAAGAAATAAAAGGAAAAGGAGCTTGCCATCCAGGAATATTACTAAGGCAGGTCAATGAAAAGGACACGTGGGTGTTTGTTGGTGACCAGGTGATACCTGGTACTTTGCCCTTTGTAAACAGAAGGACGGTAGATGGCAGAAAGGTTAGTGATGACCTGTGAAAGTGTGCATGGGTGGAGGATTCCCAAGGATATAATGTTGAACAGCTTCAACACAGAACATATTTTTGAGGCAGCCGAATATGGCGGTATCAAATACAGTGGTTCAAATTCCAGTCACCCCTCAGCAATGCCTTGGACAAAAAAAAAAAAAAAAAAAGATATTGCTCCGTTGATTCAGCACAAGAATGATACTTTGAGCTGTTCTTGGCACATAGTAATTGGCTTCTGTTGATGTGAACTGTTGTTATGTAACAGATACTGTCAGAAGAACCATCTCATTCTTCTGAGGATGTAGCTTAGTGGTAGAGCGTGCACACACACACACACACACACACACACACACACAGAGCCTCGGAAATTGTGATCCACACCTACAATTTCAGCACTCGGGGGGCCAAGGCAGGAGGATCTCTACAAATTTGAGGTCATCCTGGGCTACATAATGAGTTCCAGGACAACATGGGTTACAAGGTAAAACCCTGTCTCAACAATAACAACAACAATCATCTGGTATGAGAATTTACAGAAGGTATAATAGCTAATTCATTAGGGGGTGGAATGCAAAGGGACAGGCTCACAGCTACAGAGTAAGGCTGAAGCCACTGATCCTATGCTGCCTCCCCGTCACTTGGGTCCCCCCATGACACCAAGCAGTGCCACAGCAAGAGAGAAGGAGCAAGCTGTCTCACCTAACTCTTCAGTTCTCACACAGCACCAGGATATGCCCTAAGGCAGGCACCCCAAAGCTCTCGGCAGAAAGAATTCCCACACTTCCCTCTTTTGCCTAAGTAAGAAGGTTCTAGGCCTAATACAAAACTATATACAGGAAGAACAAACACCAAGGTTGTCTAGGAGAAAGAAAGGACAACAACACGAACTAAAATAGAACTGCAACCAACAGGAACAACATCAGGCAAGAAGCACATACTAAATGCCCAGGCTATAGGCATTTGAGAAGGAAAATAGTATTTCCTGAGTAAGCAGGAAGTGCAAGGAGTGAATTTCAAAAGGTGCAAGAAATGACAGGAGCAGCTGGCCGCCCGGACAGTCACCCAACATCTCTCTGAAACACTGGGGCGACCAACTTTGGCTACAGGCTTAGGATACCTGAGAGACCCTTTTCCAAAGCAGGAAAATTCAAAAGGCTGTTCTATCTTGTCTTGGCAAGGTTCGGCAGTCGCTTTTCCCCAGAACCCGCTTGTCCAGTTTGGACAGCATGCACACTGTCCGCAGTTAAAGCAAGGGCAGTTCTTTGCCCAATAGGCCAGTTTTGCCAAGACACTCCACATGGAGTGTCTCCGGTGCCCAACATCCTCTCGGGAGTGGATCTGTGCTGCCAGGAGCAGGTATGCCTCACATCCACAGAATTCTAAGTTATTGAAGTGTTTAAATGCAATACTCTGTAGGTCTTAGAAGTGTTTGAAGATTACCCGTCTATACATCCCTGTGCATCTAGAGAATCTAACTAACATAGCTATAAGTATGACAAACATGGGTGACTATTAATCTATAAAATACTCAGTAACCTATATAGCTTAAAGACTAAGGCTTCACATTATAAAAATAAAGAATCTTTAAACATATGAGCAGCATAAGGATGATGACCTCGAAATTGTAATAACACATTCAAATATCTTGATCAGAGGTGGAAATGTATAGGGCAATATGAGAAAAATATCCTTAATTTGTATCAATATACAAAATATTTTAAGCAGAAGTAGAAACATATACATATGACAAAAATAATTTTACATTTGGTTACTAAAATATTGTAAACAGAAATAGGAACATACACAATATAATGAATACAATTTTGAATTTGTATCAAAATACAAACTATCTTATACAGGAATACAAAGATAATTTTACATACATGTCAATATACAAGAGTTTATAGCGATATAAATTGTCTACAACTAATAGTTGCTAAAATTATTTACAAATAGATACACTAATATACACTAATATACCTTATTATTCTATCATATCTATTTACTTTTGTTAAAATACCAAATGAGATTCCTGAGTCTAATTATTATTATTCTGCCCCCAACCTTATAACTTACAACTAACCCTGAGAAAAAAACAAAAAACACCTCAACTGTTGGGAGAGGAGCAATCATTACTTCTAGCTGTCTTATGGGGAGGAAGCAATATCTCTATGGGATCCTGAAAAAAAGAAAAAGAAAAAGAAAAAAAACTAACCTAAAACAATGGTTAAGTCTCAAAGGAGAATAAGCTGTAACATTTGTAGCCAGTCTCTGAATACTCAGTAAGGATTATCTGAAGTTCTTATCTGAAGTTTTGGCTAGAATGTTGTAAGTAGGTGGACCATCTCAGCTAGCCAGTATTGATGTGGATATCCTTCTTCAGTATGCTGTGAATCTGTACTGCTTTTATTGGTTAATAAATAAAACTGTTTCAGCCAATGGACAGGCAAAAATGCAGGTAGACGGGAATTCCAAACAAAGATACAGAAAAAAAAAGCAAGACTAAGTCACAGAGACTCCACATAGCCCCTGGGAAAGCAAGATGCCAGATCACTGGTAAGCCTCAGCCAGATGGTGATACACAGATCAGTAGAAATTGGTTAAGTTATAAGACAGAGAGCTAGCCAGTATTAAGGCCAAGCCATTAGCCAAACAATTATAAATATATACGAAGTCTCTGAGTAGTTATCTTATTATAAGCAGCTGCGGGCACCAGGTGGGCAGAAAGAAAATGGTTCAGTGGGCCAGGAAAAGACAGAGAAAGGTTCCACTTCTACACAATTTGGAATTTTCTTGGGTAGCTTATAGTCCAAAGCCAATCCTTGAGGGTTGTTTATCTGCTCAATGGCATCATTACAATCCAAGTGGAATGGTTGTTGTGGGGTCCCATCTTCTTCCTGGAGACTTCAGAGTTGTTAAGAAAATTTATTATTCACTGTGAGGAACTTAAACATTATTAATATCAAAAGGAAAGTTTAAAATTTTGATAATCCTATATTCAAAAAAAAGTACCAAGGGAACAATATTTAAGTATGGAGAGAAATAGAATTTTGGAGGGATAATAGCGTTTTGATAACAATAGCCCCTAGATTTTTGGTTTTCTTCTGTCCCACACCAAGTGGCTCTCCTGATATAAGACATAAACTCTGAATTTTTCTTTTGACAACATACTTTGATTTTTCATTGAAGCAGGACTACAACTTTTCTGTAAAGAGATATAGATGTTTAGGTAGTGAGATTTTTACCCTGCATCCACATCCTCTCCAGCATAATCTGTCATCAGAGTTTTTGATCTTGGCCATTCTGACAGGTGTAAGATGGTTATCTCAGAGTTATTTTAATTTGCATTTCTCTGATGACTAAGGATGTTGAGAATTTCCTTAAGTGCCTTTTGGCCATTTCAGATTCCTCTGTTGAGAATTCTCTGTTTAGATCTATAACCCACTTTTTAATTGTTTTATTTGGTATTTTGATGTCTAGTTTCTTGAGTTTTTTGTATATCGGTCCTCTGTCAAAAGATGGATATTTCTATTCTCCTGTAAAGACAAGAAAAGAACTCTGCCTCGACCCTTGTGAATTTTCTTTACAACTTGTACAATTGTCACCTTGGTGGATGAGTTATCATTTCTCCTTAAAAAGAGGTTTCTCCTATTTGAATCAAATCTTAATTAATTTTGATGGTATCCATAGCTTTTCTTCACCTGTAGACTCCACAAAGGAAAGCAAGATGAACCTTTTCCCCAACATAGCACATATCCTGGTTTCCATCTTTGAAGCACACAGGCTGATTTAACTCAGAGTTTTTTCTGTTGTTCAGTGCCCCTCCTCAGCTGTTACTCCTTCCTCATTAACATTAAGGAAATTCAAGGTAAATAAGGCATTATGCGATCTATCTCAGGGACTCTTGGTTCCCCCTACCTGATTATTAAACATTTGGTGTGTGATTAGATCGTTCAACAACCACTTGTCCTATAGGACTGTGTGGTATACCTATAATATGTTTTATATTATAATATGCAAAACACTGTTTTATTTTACTAGAGGCATATGCTGAAGCAGTGTCTGTCTTAATGTGTGCAGGCATTCCCATGATGGCCATGACTTCTAACAGATGTGTAATTACAGATGCAGCCCTTTTAGATCTCAAAGCAGTTGCCCATTGAAATCCTGGGAACATGTCTTTTGTATGGTGTACATATTTTAATTTTCCAAATTCTACAAAATGAAGCACATCCATTTGCCAAATACTTCCTATAGGTAAAAAGGGTTTGGTTATAGAAGGAATGAGTAAGACATTTTTTTTTTTCAAATTCCTTGGCTTGTTGCCAAGTGACCAGAAAAAAAATAAATAAATAATTTTTTAAACCGTTGCTATTGACAATGGTGTTTTTTATGAAATCATGAGGCCGCCAGCACATTTTCTATTAATAATTAAATAGATCAATTTCATCATCACCTTGAGCTAGAGGACCTGGCAGACCGGATGGGATCTGATGTGTGTTTTATATATGGGATGATTCCTGTTCCTGATTATTTCCTGATTAATTCTGTTTCGTTGGGAATAAATTCAGCAGTTTCAATGTGTCAGTAACTGTATTGAGAGGTTCTATAAAATCCATGAGTACAATAAGGATGGCATAGAATTCTGACTTTTGCACAGAGTTATAAGGGCTTTGAACCGCATCACTTACATTTCCTGATTTACATCTGCTGTTCTTTTGCTTTAGCTATCGCCTATGAAAAACAAGCACAAGACTCAGCATACACATGGCGTTTATTGGTAGGGAGGAGGGGGGTGCTAGCTGGTGGCCAACAGAAAGCAGGAGAAAGAGGAGGAGCGAAAGAGAGGAGGAGAGCAAAAGAATAAAAGAGAGGGGCGCACGTGACGCGCTTGCTTTAAAAGGGAAACGTGTGCATGCGTAACTGCGTAGCTGCGTAACTGCGTAATTAATTCCCTACGCAGCCAGGTAATGCCTGACCTAGCGATGACATGGCCATGAGCATCCCGCCCATCATCTGGCAGGGTCAGCAGACTGATGGTTTCCAACAATATCTACCTCCTCAGCTACACTCTAAAATAATACCTATTTCTGCTATTCTCGCCACTGAAAATGCTGTCACTCAAAAATCTGATAACCAGTTTGGATCTTGAATGTCATTCCCCCATCCCTGTCTCCTGTCTCCGCTCCAACCCCATGTGTTACCAGATTGTGGGAGGCGTTGGATCTTTAGGAGGTGGAGCCTAATGAGAGGAGTTAGGCCATTGAGGGTTTGCTTTCAGAGGGGATTGTGGGGTGCTGGTCTCTCCACCTTCCTCTTTCCTTCTGGACATGTAGAGGATGGGTCTCCACTATGGATGTCCTCCTGACATGAGGTACTTAACAAAGACCCCAAAGCAACAAACCCAACTACAACAGACTGAAAACCCCAAAACCGCGAGCCAAAATAAATAGGAATTCCCTTCTTTTATATCGTCACAGGTATATTATAACACTAAAGGAACCTTAACTAGTACACTGGTTAGTTAACATCATCAACCAACCAGAAAGAGAAAAGGACCAGAATTCCAACTGTTTCTGTGTGTGCCAGAGCCTGTGGTCCTAAAAGCTCATGGGAGTGGTCCAGCCACCTGACACCTGCTGGCCTCTTGTGAGGCTGGAAAGCGCTCCGTTCACGGTGTTGAAGGCAAAGAAGAGGGTTGGGAAGCAATAAGGAATATCCGTTTAGAGCATTTGTAAGTTCGTGAGGAAGGACCTAATATAAGAGGCACATATGAGACAGGCAGACAGACAGACAGACAGACAGACAAATGGATTGCACAGACTTACCCGAAATGCTTGAACCTCACCACCTGTGCATCGATTCACAAATGTCCTAACACTTCCGAAGCCTCAGGGTTCCAGATTACAGCTCCTGGACCTGAACTGTGGGTAATTTTGTTTTCGTCATCTGACGGCAGAGGTAGAAGTGAGGTTTCCCCTCCCCCGTATTTCCCAATGAACAGGATATCTGAGGACCTGGTCCATCTCTTTATCCTAAGACCACACCTACACCACCACACACACAGGTGCACGGTGGCCTTACAAACTCAGGATGCCTTGTTACATCATTAAGGGGGTCTTTTTTATTATTATTATTCTTTTTTGAGACATGATTTCTTTGTGTAGCAGCCCTGGTTGTCCTGGAACTCACTCTGTAGAGTAGGCAGCCTCGAACCCATAGAGATTACTTGCCTCTGCCTCCCAAGTGCGGGGATTAAAGGTGTGTGCCACCACCGGCCGACAAAGTAACACTGCTTATGGAAGTCCTCGTTGCCTGCAAGTCCCTCAGTCCTAGAAGGGCGTTCAGTGACTCTGGTGTCCTCCTCCAATGGGGCGGTCACAGATGCCAAGTGACAGCTGAATGTCCTGACAGCGCCCATGGTTTAACCTGATACATCTACCTTTGTCCCTATTGACTCCATGGCCCCTTTCAAAGCAACCAACGTTGACTGAGCAGCAGTTAGTACCAAACACTGTATTGTTCCCCACAATGCCCAAGACATGCGATGCACTTGTCATCAAATAGAGGTGCCAGGTGATTCTCAGTGCCCTTAGAGGGTGCACGCGCGCACACACACACACACACACACACACACACACACACACACACACGAGAGAGAGAGAGAGAGAGAGACAGAGAGAGACAGAGAGAGACAGAGAGAGACAGAGAGAGACAGAGAGAATAAGATGCCCATAATGTAAAGTTTAATGTATGCGTGTAGTATGTATGTGGGTAGGTGTTCATGTGTGTCTAGGCGTGCATGCACATGCGTGTGTATGGAGGTCACAGGTCATCAAATGTCTTTCTCAGCTGTTCTCCACCCTACTTCTTTTTTTAACAAGATATTCTAGTTAGGTTTCTGTTGCTTTGGTTAAAACCCCTCTTCTTACACTCCATCATCGAGGGAAGTCAGGGCAAGAACCTGGAGGCGGGAATCATGGAAGGAGGCTGCAGACTGACTTGCTGCCTCTGGCTGCTGCTGATCCTCTTTCCTACACAACCCTGGACCACCTTCCCAGACATGGCACCACTCATGGTGCAATGCACCCTCCTATCTCAATAATCAAGACATTCCTTCCATAAGACACAGCCAACAGGCCAATCTGATATAGGCGATTTGTCAATTGGGACTCCTTCTTCCCAGGTAAGTGTTGGTTGTGTCAAGTTAACAATAAAATACAGCCAGAACACAAGGTCTCTCCGTGAACCAGGAGTCCACCAATTTGACCAGGCTGTGAGCTCCCAGGGAAGGGGGGGTACAGACATACCACCACACCCATCTTTTTCTTGTGTAGGTGCTGGGGATTCGAACTCAGGTCCTCAGGGTTTTGTGGCAATTGCTTTACCAACGGAACTGTATCTCCCTAGCCTCAACAATGCACTGCTTTAGCTGTTTTACAATGCACAGTTCAGTGGCACCGAGTTGCATCCTCACTGCTGTCAACTGATGTTGCTATCCATTTGCAGAACGTTTTATCATAGTTTTTCAAAACTGAACCCCTACACCTGTCAAACAGTAGCTCCCTCTTACCCTGCAAAGTCATGGGGAACAGTGGCAACATCTGGCATCCAGGAGGACACTGCGTCTCTGGGGTCCTGACTGAAACTGGCCTATCCACTCCAAGTACAGAGGCACAGATGGGCTGCTCTCGTGACTTCTCAGGTCTTCGGGGTCCCTCCTAGCCATTATACGACAGAGTCGTAGCCTTCGGGGCCTGCAAAGACCACAGGCTCACCGCCCCCTTCCTGGACCATTGAACACAACAGCATTCCCCTTTATAGTACTGAGCACAGATGCTTGGAAACACTCAAACCACGTCAGCCTTCGGTAGTCCTTACTATGGCTGAAGCCTGGCCATCCTCCCGGCAGAAAGCGAAGAGACACCACACCAGGGAAGGCTGATCTCTAGATTGCCGTACTAAGAGTTTAGGAAACCACAGAAATGTTCTTCTTCCCTTCTCCCCCTCCCTCTTTCTCCCCCTCTCTCCCTCCCTCCCTCCCTTCCTCCCTCCTTCTCTCTCTCTCTCTCTCTCTCTCTCTCTCTCTCTCTCTCTCTCTCTCTCTCTCTCTCTCTCTCTCACACACACACACACACACACACACACACTGACACATTCTTATAGTCCAAAAGCCCAAAAAAATCTACCTTAACCCCTCAAGGAAACTAGCCTGTAAGTCCCTATTTCAGAAGAAAACCCTGCTTCCCGACCCACCCAGCTTTGGCCACCTATAGACAGGTACGAACTCCAGCATAGCTTCAGTCTGTGGCCCGAGCCTCCCAGGACAAGAGTGTTCCTCATAACCCTCCCTCCCTCCAGTATCAAGAATGGGGAGCAGCAGCCAGGGGTGGAAGGAGGGGACATGTGAACGGGGAGGGAAGTTAGAAGGCATACTCCTGAAGAGAACTACACAGGATTCGGGCTGGCTGTTCTTTTGTATCTGAAGACACTATTGGTGGAGAGGCCCTCTGATGCAGGCCAAGGGAAACTGTCCACGGGGCAGCCTCTCCCTCTGACCCAGGTAGGTCAGGGCTACAGAGGTATTTCTTCATCTGGCCATGTGATCACAGCCGCCTGGACCAGTGTGCCCACCCACATCACTGCTCAGGAATCTGGCTCTTGTTTACCTAACACAGCAGCCTTCCTTCAGCTGCCCAGAGAGCTTGTGGAGAAGCCTGGGGCCTGGGAAGGGGAACTACCCAGAATTGCTGAGTAGGAGAACCAGTGAACTCCCTAGCACTAGCCTAGTCAAGGCCTCCCTCGAGAAGACAGGGAGCCTGGAGAGATCTCGGCTCCCCCTGTCCTTCCTTGATCAATATACCAGGAGCCAAACTCATCACAAAATCGGGGGGGGGGGGTTAAAATAGCACCTACTCAGTGTTTTGTTTTAAAAACACAGGCCGATGGCAGAGCACTCACCAGAAAGAACAAGACCCCAGATGCCACCCCAATACCAGGCAGGACAAGAGATAATGGAAATGTAAACCAGAAGAAGCCTGGGGAACTAGAATATCCTGAGATGTGTGCCATTGTATCATCCTGGTGACTCGCCACCAAGTGCCTGTCACAAAACAGGACGCTTGTATTTTTACTGGATGAATAGTTTGGAGGATGATTGATGGCAGACAGAAAAACAAATGTGAAAGGTCATAATAGGTCCCATTTGGTGAGTAATGACTGTGACCCGACATGATTGTGGTTCCATGCCAGCCAATGCCCGAGAAAGCATCGTAAAGTAGCTGTTGTCACCAATAGCCTTCCAGGGGTCCCTGGTGAAGAAACTTGGGCCCAGTGAGTGTCTGCAGATACCAAGTCCTGTCTCCTGTCATCTTAGCTATCTTGTTCTCCAAAACCAGAAGCATGCCACGCGGTTACCAGAGTTTGTGGTTAAAAAAAAAAAAAAAGAGCATCATAGTGGGACTTTTATTTCTTAGTCAGTTCCCCTCCATGAGCCTTGTCCCCCCTCCCCACAACACCTGAGGTTGCTTCTCTGGACTCCTAGTCTAGGCTCTGAAAAACAAAACAAAACAAAACAACAACAACAAAAAACAAACAAACACTAGGAAGAACTATCATCTTTTCTCAGGCGTACCATATGTATCATTCAAGCCATATATTTCACATGTAGTGTGTGTTGAGGCTGGGCAGTCTGTGGGCCCCGCCTCTGATGGGCGGGACGTATAATCACTAAGTCAGGCCTTACCTGGCTGGGCGGAGACTGGGTTATGCAAGCCCCACTGCCCAAGCTACCTGGCCGCAGAGACTGGGTTACGCATGCGCAAGCTCCCCTTTTAAAGCAAGCGTGCCAAGTGTCCCTCTCTCTCTTGCTCTCTCTTGCTCTCTCTTGCTCTCTCTTGTCCCTCTCATCTCCCTCTCTCTTGCTTCCCTCTCTCGCTCTCTCTGGGGCCCCCTTTATCTCTCTCTCTCCCCGCTTTCGGTTGGCCACCAGCTACCCCCTCTTTCCTCTCCCCTCTCTCAATAAACTCCACGTGGGCGCTCAATCTCGTGTTTGTGTTTCTTAGGCCATAGCAGCTGCAAAACAACAACAGTGTGTCCTGTGCTGTTCTAGGGTAGTTGGCTATGCTTAAGCTGGACCGTGCCATGCTGTGTTATGCCCTGCCATTGGGGTAAGAACACTTAACAAACTTTGAAGTTTACTACAGAACCTCATTGATGACTACAGAGTCTGTCATACAGAAGATCTCCAGAGCGTGTTTATGCTGTTTTCCTGGAACTTACAGCCACTCTTCTTATTTCTCTGTCCACCACCAACCCTTGGAAATCACCATCAACTTGTTTGATCCTAGGAATTTGTCTTTTTAAGATGCCTCACATAAGCGAAATCTGCAGAACGTGTAATCATTTTTTTTTTTTTTTTTTGCTTCACTCTATATGATGTCCTCAAGTTTCATCCATGATGTATGTAGTGCAAATTCCCCTTTTAAGAAAAAAACTGAGTAACAGACCATAGCTTAACTGGCTAGAGAGCTAGTGGGGCGTTCCTTTGTGTGTGTGTGTGTGTGTGTGTGTGTGTGTGTGTGTGTGTGTGTGTGTTTGCTTTTGTTTTCTGTCAACTTGACACAAGTTAGAGTCATCTGAAAAGAGGGAGTCTCAATGGAGAAAATGCCTCCATGAGGTCAGCCTGGGGCAAGCTTGTAGAGCATTTTCTTGATTAATGATTGATGTGGGAGGGCCTAGCCCAGTGAGGGTGGTACCATCCCCGGATCCTTGGTCCTAGATGATGCCTGAACAAGCCGTGGGAAGCAAACGAGTGAGCAGCTGTCCTCAGTAGCTTCTGTTTCAGCTGCTGCCTCCAGGTCCCGTCCTTAAGTACCCCCCGGCCCCCGACTTCCTTCAGTGGCAGACTCTGATATGCATGTCTAAGCCAAATAAACTTTCTCCTGCAGTTGCTTTTGGTCAAGATGTTTTTGTTATTGTTGTTTTGTTTTTTATTTTTTCTTTTAAAAAAAAAAGGCTTTACTTTAATATACCACACATACTTAAAATGTATACAAATGCTTAACTAATAAAAGTACAAAAATCATCGGGAGGTGGGAAACCAGGAGGCGAGTCCATTGGAGACATCACCACTCTACAAAGGGTTCCGTGCAAAGGGAACTCGAGGAACAGAGAGATGAGGTCAGCAGGGCAAGGCATGAGCATGAGTGACAAGTGCCCCGAAGAGGGGGAGCAGGCAGCCACTGTGGCCTTCCCACCCCACACCATGGCTCCTGCTCTGGGCGGGTGGACAGGTGACTGTTGATGGCTGTTGATGGACTCTCCACCTCCTACCCATAGAGTGGTCCTGTGTCAAGGTTAGGAAACAGGGTTCTCTGGGTTTATCGTCTCCTCCTTTAAAGCTAGGCCTTTGCTATTTCTCCACATTCAAAATATTTGTTGGTCAAGGTGTTTTTATCACAGAAATATAAAGTCTAAGCTATATACAATAGCCTATGTGTATAGCACCATCTTTAAATTGGATCATGTACATTTTGCTTGTCCCTACATCTTGGCTATTATGGATACTTCTGTAATAAACGTAAGAGGGGGACTATGAACCGTGGATGTTGGGTGATCACACTGGCCCAGACACTCTACTTTCTGACTACTGTTTATCCACAATCTATTGCTGAAAAAGATAAAGGATATGAATGATCATCCAAGCAGATGGAGTGTCAGGCAGCCAGGCCAGAAGAGAGCGTAGCATCCTGAAGGGAGGGGGAAGAAAGGCTCAGGCCTATGGAATGTGTCTGCTGTGGGAATACAAGAATGGTAGGTGGTTTGATACTGACCTACATAGGTAAGGTGTGTGCCCGGGAACCAATCAATCATGAAAACTAGCCATGAGCTTTCCCTGGAGAACCACAAGAAGCTCTCTAGGAAGCAGGGCAGGAAGTAGTAGGGAAATGTCCAAAGGTATCACATGAAGACGGAAGGAAGGAAGGCGTTACGATAACGCCAGAAGATCACAATCGGTTCACTCTGAAAACTATGCCTTTAAAGATAGCGCTGTGACACCCACATCTCCACACCCCAACACTGGAAGTTGCTACAGCCTGTGGTTGGGCTACATTTTCTTTGGCTGCCTTCGTTGCCTGTTGTTCCAATTGAGGAGATAGGATCAGACATCTATCAGTGGGCAGTTTCACTTCCTGTTTCCTCAGACTGGAAGCATAGTTATCATAATGATGAAAGCTCCACAGGTCCCCCACCTGAGGCCTCTCAAAGGTGGACAGCGTGGAGGAAGAAGGGAGGGGACACAGCATAGCTACCTTGTCAATCCAAGCTGAAGGCAGAGGTTAGCAATGGAAATGATTAAACTCGCTTCTTCAAAAGCAACCGTCTAGATGAGTTGGTAGTTCCCTAAATGACTATTCTTACCAGAGGCGTTTGTAAATCTCTTCTTTTTTAAGCACCTCCGGAGAGAAATCCTTCCCTAAACCTTTACATCCTCTAGTTGGCTCCTTGCCAACGTGTGTTTTTGTGACAGGAGGTGCAGAAGTTCAAGCTAACTTCCCAAAGTTGCATGTTGGGTCAGAAGGAAGCAGTATGACCAAGAAGGGAGTTTCCAGCCCCAGGGGGGAACCAACGAGGTTGTAAGGGGAAACCACAGCTATTTCTATCAAGAAAAAAAAAAAAATGTGATTGCTAGCATTGAGCCATCCTCGGAAAGATGGTTTCCCTCTCACTCACTGGGACTGGGCTGAGAGCAGCTAAGGTTAGAAAGCTGCTGCCACATTCTGGCCAAGGCAACAGGTTAGCCAAAGTGTAAAAGCTAAGGTCAAAGGTTGAGAGTGTCCTGGGCTCTGGGGAAGACAGCAGCTGGACAGCTGCAAGGGTATGTGTGTATATGTATCTGTGTGTGTATATATATATATATATATATATGTGTGTGTGTGTGTGTGTGTGTGTGTGTGTATCTTGACTATTTTGGCAGCCATAGTGGCACAGTCCTTAGGGCCTGGCCACCTAGGAGGGGTCTGGGGAAATGGGGAGGAATGCAAGAAGAAAATGACTTTAGGGTCTTTTTGAAATGAATAAAATAATCAGGTTAGGATTTAAACAAAGGAAAGTAGAAACAACAGAAAGAGCTTCTGATTGAGTTGAGACACAGAAAAAAAAACAAAAAAAAAAAACAAAACAAAAAAAACAAAACAGCCCTCACACGTAAAGACACAACCACACAGAGACTGTGCAGCATTCTCCAGTTGCACAAAGGAGACAGGCAGGATGTGATAATTGCACATTTGTTTATTGTGTAATTGTTATTGTTGGATCTTGTTTTCTTCAAAGGGCAGTCATAAGCCTGGGGCTGGATGGTGGGTGGCAGGTTAAAACTCTGAAAGTAAAAGAGCTTGCCAGGACCCATGAAGAATCAACCCCCATATGCTCAGAGTTTGATCAGTGCAGGAAGGGAGTCACTGTGATAGTGAAGTCTCCCATTGCGCTCACTCCCATTGCATGCACCAGATATGGTCCTAAGTAATTTCCAGGCATTAATTCCCTGGGCACCTCTGCAATAGCCTACTCTTAAAGAGATGCTGTCTTTCTTATCCATTCCTAATTCACATTCATTCATTCATTCATTCATTCATTGCCTTGTCGATGTCTCTGAGTCTATACAAAGATTTTGTTCTTCACTCCCCCCTTCTGTTTTGGAGCAGTTACCCATGAAAAATGAAAATACATCCTTGGTTGTGATTGTTACCTGAAGTATTTCTGGCCTGGCCCACTGTGTGTGTGTGTGTGTGTGTGTGTGTGTGTGTGTGTGTGTGTATGTATGTATGTATCTGTGTCTGTGTCTGTGTATTTGTGTGTATGTGTCTGTGTGTATATGTGTGTATGCGTGTGTGTATTTCTGTGTGTGTCTGTGTGTATATGTGTGTCTGTGTGTGTATATGTGTGTGTGTGTGTCTGTATGTATCTGTGTGTGTGTATGTGTATGTGTCTGTGTATATATGTGAGTACGTGTGTCTGTGTGTGTCTGTGTCTGTGTGTATGTATCTGTGTGTGTGTGTGTATGTGTGTGTGTCTGTATGTATCTCTGTGTGTGTGTCTGTGTGTCTGTGTATATATGTGTGTATGTATCTGTGTGTGTGGGTATATATGTGTGTATGTGTGTGTGTGTCTCTGTGTGTATGTATCTGTGTGTGTGTGTATGTATCTGTGTGTGTGTGTCTGTGTGTCTGTGCATATATGTGTGTATGTGTGTGTGTCTCTGTGTGTATGTATCTGTGTGTGTGTGTGTGTGTGTGTGTGTGTGTCTGTGTGTCTGTGTGTGTGTGTCTGTGTGTGTCTTGCTGTATAACCCAGGTTCCCAGGCTAGCCTTCAACTCTAAGGCCATCACTCTTTGAAAGAATCTTAAAGCTGGCCCTGGTAGCCCAGCCCTTTAATCCCAGCTACTCTGAAGGTGAATACTGGAGGATTGGAATTTCAAGGCCTGCCTGGGCTAGCTAAATAGAGAGTTCAAGGTCAGTCTGAGCAACTTAGCTGGTTCCTTTCATACACTAAGAAGTCAAAGGGGGTCTGGGGGTGTGATTCAGCAACACAGGCCTGAACAAGTGGCAACTGAAAGCGAAGAATCCTAAAAAGTAGTCAAGAAAAGCCCAAATACAAGGAGTATCATGAGCACATTGGAAAATGGGGGGGGGGCGTGGAAACAAGATGTCTAATTATCAAGTTAATGGAATCCTCTAGAGGAGGGAAAGGAAGGGATTGGAAAACAGGCAGGAAAGAATACTGAAGCCCTGCTGAGATGGAGACAGCAGGAATTGTGACCTGATTAGACGCAGACGTGAGAAGAAACAATTTTCCCAGTGCAGCCCTGAAAGGGTGACTTAGCTCAACATCCTGAAAAGGTTATGGGTACCCAGGTCTTGTTTTGAAAATAACCTGGATGCTCAGCCGTGGTGACACACACTTTTAATCCCAGCACTCGGGAGGCAGAGGCTGGCGGATCTCTGAATTTGAGGCCAGCCTGGCCTACAGAGGGAGTTCCAGAACTGCCAGGGATACACAAGTTAAACCCAGGTAAGGAAGGGGGGTGACCTGAGGAACTTAGGGACCTGAATATGAAGTGAAGGAAAGATTGAAAGGAGGTGACCTCAGCTCAACCAAGCCATCAAGAACCACCTGGAATCTAGGACTTAAAATTCGCAGCGGACGGGACCTTGGTGTCCACTCAGCTCGCCGCCCCATCTTTTAAGGGGACCACAGCAGCTCCAAACTTCGCATCCTCAAGGCCTGGCTCAGTGAAGAAAGGAAAGATACTAGGTGGAAATCTGGTAGGGGCAGGGGTTAGACAGGGCCTCATGTAGCCCAGGTTGGCCCATGAACCTCTCTGATCTGTCTGCCTCTACCTCCCAGTCCTGGGACTAAAGGCATGTGCTACCATAGCCTACTCATATTAAAAACCGAAGACAAAACTTCCTTTTGGAGTCCCATCCCCAGCTTTTTTATGAAAGGAACATACTTTCCAAGCCATCCATTCTGTTCCCCCCACGTCTCCTTGTCCTGAGTGGGTCCATGCTTCTGTCCATACTTCCAAGTCCTCAGCTCAGTTCACTGCGGGAGGCGGGGGAGGGGGAAGGGAGGAGGAGGTTGCATCTGCTTGGTTAACACTTGACACCAACTTTTGTTCTCAGAACTTTACCCTACCTTGGTTGTTGGTTCTCTCTCTCTCTCTCTCTCTCTCTCTCTCTCTCTCTCTCTCTCTCTCTCTCTCTCTCTCTCTCTCTCTCGACTGTACCAATTCCCAAGTTCCCAACTCCTGCTAATCCAACACCCCCAAATTTATAGACACAACTCCAATGATTCTCTTGCTCATGCAGCCAACCTATGTTCACAGTTATGCTCAGATGCTTTTCGGTGAAGCAGCCAGGCAGTCTAGATTCTACTCTTTGTTAATAGTCGGCCAGTTACCAATTCCAGCTGACCCCACCTCATATTTCTTCCAGTACAGGCCATTGCCCTGCTCCAGGCACCCACCAGCTTCCTTGTGAATTACTGCTCCTCCTAATTAGCTCCCGGCTTCCCTCTTTCCAATCCACTCCAACCACAATAATTTGATTGGGAATCTGATCACATAATTCCAGGGTTTAGAAGAGACATGGGCCACGCTCCCGAGTGTATCAAATCTACCGGGATCTAATGTCTTGGCTCCTAAACCAGGCACACTAATTTTAGAACCTGAGTCTGTCTTGTGTAGAAGGGATCGCTGAAGGGATAAATGGTGACAGGGAAGTTAGCCCAGACCATTATACAACGCTTAAAAAGTCTTTAATCATCATATTGGATGATAAGCCCATAATCCTAAACCCCATGCCCCAGGCCTCCTTGAATTCACACAGCACTCATGGTGCTCTAACGATTTAAAATGCAAAAGTGTCCCCTTCCATTGGATTCTCAAGGACCCCACATGTTACCGTTACACACCCACAGGACACACCATATCTGAAAATTCGGAGGTGAGGATAAAGGTGCAAATAACTAGGGTGAAGGGGAGGATGAAGAGGCACCAGAGGGGAAGTGACTGACAGGTCCTGGCTGCTTTTAAAGCCTAGGTACCGGACCGGGGAGCTGGCTCAGCAGGTAAAGGAACTTGCCTCCAAGCCTGACTACCTAAATTCCATCCCTGAGATCCACAGGGTGGAAAGAGAGAAATGACTTCCACAAATTGTCACCTGACCTCCCACAGGCTCTTCTCCCTCGGCAAAAGAAATATAATAACATGCAACTAGTTTGTTTTTTTTTTTTTTTTTTTAATTGTTGGGTTTCCATGATATGCACCACGGCCTCTGTCCCTTTCTTGGATTTGGAGAGAATTAGATGCCATGGTTTCAGTTTAGAGGGTTAGAGAAGTAACCATGCTAGTGACTGCATCTGAGGCAGGGGAATTAGAGGACACGAATGAGCAAACCATATCTCCATCCAGCAGAAGAGAAACAATTCTTTCTCATAATGGCCAATATAAAATGAGGTCAGGTCTCAGAAAGTAAGGAGCATCCCCTTTCTTAAGAACCGATGCCCCGGGAGAGAGCCAAAAGGAAGCCGAGCTGTCCCTGAAGTTCTCTAGTCAGAGGGAGGGAGGGGGAACAAGGGCTACCCAGCCTGCCTCCCTCCGGTACTCTAAGGTACTCCATGCTGTAGGTGTCCCCACCTGTGACTTAACCAAAACAACACAACAAGCCATGTGATTTACAGGGCTACCACCAGCATCTGAACCCAAATCTTCCTGTCCCCAAAGTGCACATACCATTGTCATCTCATGGCCCAGAATAGCCATTGCCCCTTCTCCTGGGAACAGCTTTCTCCCCGTTCAGATAGATGCCTTCCTCCATAAGGAAGCCCTTCTCCAACAGCGAGCATGGAGCCAGAGTACACAGGTTCACTGTAGTTTTGCTTGGGGAAGGGGTGTTATGGACCCTACGGGACTGGAGAAGCCTGGAGTGTGCAAAGAAATTACAGCGTGACTCCAGCAGTTTCTCATATAACCCCGGGCTGAAGACAGGTCCTGCAAAGTCCCTGAAGAAGATACATGAAAGTTCTGGGGACAAAGCATGTTAGTAGCCACACAACTCTGCAAACAAACTTAGTGGCCCAAACTCCACACCGGTAAAATAATAAAATGATAGCGTTTGTGTTATATGTGTATATATTTCACTGCAGCAAAAAAAAAAAAAAAAATGTTGGAGCATTTTATGTATGCGTGTGCACATGCATGGGCTACAGCACAATTATGGAGTTAGAGAGAGCCTTTCTGGGGTCGGTTTTCCTCTTTCAAAATGTGGCTGCTGGAATCAGACTCGAACAGCCTCAAATGGATGCTTCACAACTTCTGTAAAGAGAGTATGCAGCACTGACTGGAGGGAAAGACAGGAAAAGGAGTGAGGAAGGGAAACTAAAGAGAAGGGGGAGAGAGGGAGGAGAGGAGGGAGGGGGAGGAAGGGAAGGCAGGGGGTAAGAGGGAATGAAAAGACTGGGTAGGAGAAGGGAGAGAACGGGGCTCGTTCCTGGTGCCTCGGGCATGCAAGCTCAAAAAGAAAACAAACTCCATGGGTCTCCACCGTGGTCAGAGAACAGGGATTTGGGTTTCAGGATCGTTTCCCATCCACAGCACCCTGTGTCTGGTAGATCCGGAATCATGACCAGTGAGCAGTCTAACCTTAGACGGTTGAGGGGTGGTCAGACTCTCCCGGCTGCCTTCGCAGCTTGCTTGCCACAATCACCGGGTCGCTCGCCCTTTCCCGACAGCCAGCCTTGGGCAGCCGGGCGAGTAACATCATGATCAGTTCGGAAGGAGGACAGGAAGGGGCGTTCACGGTCTAAGGTTCAGAGTCTTCCTTCCAGCCTCCCCGGGGCAAGGGCAGAGAGAGAGTGTAGCGATTTTTCAGGTTGCAGGGTGGGGTCGGGGGTGCTAGCTAAGGTGCCTGAAGACGTTACAAAAGGCTGTTTCTTCTCCCCTGTGGAGCCAAGAGGAAAAGTGACGCACACAGCCTTCTCGCTGGAGCCACTCAAGTCATAGCTCAGACGGTTTCCGCTAGCACACGTGGACCTGGAAAAAAGAAAAAAAAAAAAGCAAAGATGCCCTCGATAGGAACTAGCCAGCGGGGAGTGTGGGGGTGGGGCAGAAGAGGGGAAGCTAGAAAGATTTGAATTCAGCCCTGGATTCATTCACACGTCGGGCTCGCGCTCCTTTGTCTGGAATTTGGGGAGAGAAACTGTACCACATAGAGAGCGGTTGAGTAAACTACAATTTTATCCCTGTGTACACCACCAGGGGGAGCAGTGATTCCACACCGCCGGTCTTTCCCCGCAATGAGAAGATGCTGGTTAAGACCCCGGGCTCTTAACTCCCCCTTGTCTGAATTGACTCTGTACACATCACCCTGACTTCAGATCAGGAAGATATCTGGCCCCGGGCAGCTGGCGGTTTCTCCCACTCTTAAAGGGCTCCAGAAATGGATCCCTCACCTCTCTTGGCGGCAGCCACAACACTTTCATCGCGTGGGCTGTAGCTTGTCCACAGCCACTGAGACAGGAGCCACACAGGGAGCCCCGGCAGGGACCACACATTCGCCCCTGATAGGGAAGAAGCCTTCTTTCTCATGACCTGGAGCCATCCCCCCACCCCCTACACACACACACACACACACACACACACACACACACACACACACACACACACACCAGCTCTTTCCTGTGCTCCAGCCTAGGAGCAACAGTCAGACTGTGATCTACAAACCTGAAGGCTGCAGCTTGCCTCTGTCTGGGCCAACAGAACCACATTTAGAACGGACTCCCACTCCCGTTGCCCCCAGCGCATCTGTCTCTGCTTCATTCCATCTGGCGTTCTCAGAGGAACGGCTAATTAAATTGAAATGAGCTGCCCTATTTTTAGTGTTGTTCAGCTGTAAGGGCCTGGGGGGAATCGCCACAAAGTTTGGAAAGAAGACCAGAAAGACTGAAAATCTCTGGAGTTGGGTGGTTATTCTAGAACTAGCAGCTGGCACGCAAGGGTCCATCCTTTTCTCCTGTTGTCCCATATGAGGACGGGGCAAAAGCCGACGGAAGGACAAAATGATCCGGGTATGGCTTAGGTGTGACCTCTAGAAGCTCGTGTGTTGGGAGTGTAGTGACAGCAAGAGGTTCTGAGACCTCTAGAAAGGGCATTGGGTCACTGAAGGTGCGTCTTCAGAGGGTGTTATAGAGTAATTTTCACAAGATCCCAGTTGGTTCGATAGAGGTTGCTATGAAAGGCAAGCTCTGCCCTCTGCTCAGTATCTCTCCATCTCACAAGCACGGCCACGACCGCCATGACGCAATCCAGAGTGAACACACAGGGGTCCTTGCCAGAGGTTAAACATACAGGGCAGCCTGAACTCTGACTTAGAGCTCCGAACCAGTGAGCTAAACAAACCTCGTTCCTTCAGAAAGTTCCCTGCCTCACCCATTTGCTTATAGCACCTGAAAATCAGCTAATACACAGGCTTCCTGGCTGTTCTTAATCCACCTTGTCCTGGAGCAAGAAGCAAGTTCAGCTCAGCCTTGCAGTCTTGACGCAAAGCCAGAGTTCTGATGAACTTCACATAACCACTGGGTTGTTGTTGTTTGTTTGTTTGTTTGTTTGTTTGTTTTGTGGAGAGAGGTGATAAGGGCGGGGAGGTCAGGAAGTGAGGTACAGGGTGAAGGCATGGGTCAGGACACAGGCACTCAGGTTCCCGGAGTGCACTTGAGCAAATACTGTTTCCTGCTAGTGAATTAGCTGGCTGAAAGGAAAACTCATCAGTCTCCCCTCACATTAGAACCCCCTCTGGTTCCTTGTCTGCCAGACGACAAACTCCTTACTAGGGTTACATCCTTTGATACAGACTAACCGTCTCTCCAGCTTCAGGCCCTGCCCTCACCTGCTCTGGACATCCACCTTGTGTTTGTCACATTTTTTTTAAAGAAGATTTTTTTATTTGTTTTAATTATACAAATGAGAGGGGTCTTTGTGGGGGGGGGTGGTCATGTGACTGCCAGTGCCCCCGATGGCCACAGGCACCAGATCTGGAATTTCGGGCGGTTGTAGGCGGCTGTCCAACATAAGGAATTTAGCCCAACAACAGCACACCCTCTTAACCCCTGAGCCATCCCCCCAGCCCCCACAGTTTTCACATTTTGCTGTCCTCACGTATTTCAAATTATGTGCCAGGAATTCCCTTCGTTGGATGACACACCCTACTCGTTAACGGCATTATGATGCAGTCACCTGCCTAAAGCCATTAGCCACCCTCCCTCCTGGGTTCTTCTTAAAGTTTGCTCACACTACCATTAGATCTTACCCAACACATTTATTCGACTGCTCTGCCTATGCGGACTCCGGGCTTGCTAAGAGGAGAAAATTGTGTCCAGTGTGCCTGTAGAGCCCAAGCTAGTAGGCGTACGGGTTCAGTGACTTTATTGTTAGGTGGATTGCTTGATTTACTAGGACAACAATCTTGGAATCTGGGAGAAACCTGTTCTCCTGACAAAGCATCAGGGAAAAACAGGCCGGGAGACAGATGGGTAAAATGAGCCCAAGAGGAAGCCGTGGATTCAGATTGTTACAGTCAAATGGGTGTCTGCAGCTGACCTGATGGACCACTGTGCTCAAGGAAGAGCTCCCACCCACCAGCCCACCAAGGCGCCTCACGCATATCCCTCCAACAAGACCTTCTTCAGCACTGCTGCCCGGGCTTGAGTCTGTGTTCATTCATTTGTTTGTGTGTTTGTATGATGGGGGAGGAGAGAGGGAGCACACTCGTGCCCTAGCACACCTGTGCAGGTCAGAGGTTCTGTTTCTACGCTGTGGAGCCCAGGGATGGAACTCAGGTCGTCAGCTTGTGCCTTTACCCACTGAGCTATCCTGCAGTCCTGCAGTCTCTCTCTCTCTCTCTCTCTCTCTCTCTCTCTGTGTGTGTGTTCTTTTTTTAAGGCAGGGTTTCTCTGTATTGCTCTGGAGGCTATCCTGGAACTCACTCTGTAGACCAGGCTGGCTTCGAACTCACAGAGACCCACCCACCTCTGCCTCCTGTGTGCTGGGACTAAAGGCGTGTGTCACCAACACCCAGCTGTATCCTGTAGGCTCATCAGCACCCCAAACAGGTTTTCAAGGCTCCATTCATTTCGATTTCATCCTCAGTGGACAGCACTGTTCTGAACATCTTTATGCGTTAGAAAGGTGTTCACTGGGGGCTGCGGAGATGGCTCAGCGGTTAAGGATACTTGTTGCTCTGGCACAGGACCTGGGTTGGGTTCCCAGTACTCAGGTCACAACTGTCCCATTCATGGTGATCCGGTACCCAGTTCTACCGTCGATGGGAACCAGGTATGCACACACATACATATATGCAGACAGAATACTCGGGTACATCATCTTTCCTTAAAAAGGCTTTTATTGATACTGATCAAACTGTCTCCTGAAGGTGGCTG
>JANBXA010000367.1:9532500-9602500 GCA_030556225.1 Cricetiscus sungorus | reverse complement strand
TGAAGGATGAACATTCCTTTGAAATATGCCTGCCCTGGCAGCATTGGTTTCTCTGCATTCAGGCACAGGCCCACATCCAGCTCAGGCAGCCTCTGACAAGGAAGAAAGCTGAGGAACAATTCAAAGGCAGCAGAAAGCAGTTTCTCAGCTCAGCCCCCAATCAGCTTGTTGCTGGGACAATAGTGTGGCTCGGATCACAGAAGCAGGCTGAAGCACAGCTGCCTGCAGCCCCCCTAAGCGCAGATTCCCCTCTCCTGCCGCGTGTTCGACGCTCAGGGTTTGAAAATTGAGCCGGGGTCCCAGACAGACTGCTTTCTTGAAGCTGTTTGCCAGGCCTCATCTGGGAACTAAGCCTGGCTTGTGTGATGGTTCCAGCGGTCGGGAAAGTCAGGGGTCTCCAAGGGCCCGTTATGCACAGACACTGAATCTGTGTTTCCACAGCAGCTCTGAGCACTGACGGGCACATGGGCCGAGTCTCTTCAAGGCCTCTTTTCTCCCTTTTAAATCTCTGCTTTCCCTTGACCAGCACTTGCCACAGATTATACCTGACACAGCCCCGATAATTCAGCATGGCTGTTCTCCGCACCCCTCCCCAGCCCCACGGGACACTGGGGAGCTTGAGTGTCCACGTGTGTTGACTTTTAAAGGACTGTGGGGGACTAGAGCATTCTCAAAGCAACTCATTTTTTAAATAAAACAACCACTGCCACTACCCCACCCCCCTAAACAAAACAAAACAAAACAAAACCACCTGGATAGAGGCAACGATGAGTCATCCCTCCACGCTGCATTTTCCAGAAGCAGTCAGCGGGGCCAAATGAACAATGGAAGGATACTCTGACAACGGAGTGGTTCCAACTGGACACTGCAAAGGCTGAGTTCAGAGGTCACCACTTGACCTCCTTTACGGCTCCTGCATTCTCTGTGTTCTATCTGCGTGGTGGTAAAGGGAATGAACGTGTTTCTAAGTCTTCTCTGCTCGGGGCTCAGCAGTGAGTTAGCTAGAAGCATACTGCCTTGTCTCCGTCTAGACCAGTGATTCTCAAACTGGGGGGGTTGGATGTCAGGCACCCTGCCTATCAGATATTTATTTTATGATTCGTAACAGTAGCCAAATTGCAGGTATGAAGAGGCGATGAAAAGCATTTTTGGTTGGGGGGGGTCACCACAATGTGAGGAACTGTATTAAGGGGTGGCAGCATTAGGAAGGTCGGGAACCACAGTGGTAATTAACTCATGTGCAGATGGTCACAGGTGGCCCCCGGGAAAGGGTCTTTTGACCCCTGGAGGGGTCTCGACCCACAGGTTTAGAACCACTGCTATAGACTCTGTTTCTGTTCTGATTTATCTGTCTCAGGGGTATGGATCTCAGAGATCACAGAGTTCACTATGACTTGAAATTTTTCACTTTGAAATTAGTTAATGCAACTCAATAGACAGCTAGAAAGGGTTGCCTCTAATCAGGTCGGGAAAGAAACCCCTTTGAAATTTCTGGGCTCCAGGAAGTGTAAGAGTCTCAAGAGGGATGGGTTAAAATGGGGATATGGAAAGCTATTTTTGAAAAGTAGGAAGCCGGTCCCTGCTAAGGGACAACTCTTCCTTCACTTGCAGCCTGTGGCTTTCTCACTCTGTACTTGGACAGGATCCAGGTTTTTCTCTGCCTTGTCCATCTACACTTGCTCTGTGTACAAGATGGTACAGCATCCACAGACACCTCATCTCTGGGGAGGCTGAGGATAGCAGGACATGAATGGCTGTGCGCTTATCTCTAATTCCCAGAGGAAATAAGGCACACGGGGCCTTGTAGAGTGATTGTCACCTTTCCACTAATGGCACAGATAATGGCACATGCAGAACAAGGACTTAAGGGGCCCATAACACAGTGGCTAAGCTCAGACTCAGAGATGCACCTGTCTCTGCCTCCTGACTGCTGGGATTAAAGGCATTCACAGACACCCGAGTTCCGCTGCCAACACCCATGCCCGGTGCCTTGCAAACACCACTAACTAGCCCAGGGGATCTGAAACTTCTGGTCACTATAGCACCTGCACTCAGGAGCACACATCCACAGAGGTAGATAGAATGCATAAAGCTTTATTGGTTTTTTGTTTTGGTTTGGCTTTGGTTTTTCTCAGACAGGGTTTCTCTGTGTAGCCCTAGCTGTCCTGGAACTTACTCTGTAGACCAGGGTGGCCTTGAACTCACAGAGATCCGCCTGCCTCTGCCTCCTGAGTGCTGGGATTAAAGGTTCGTGCCACCACTGCCCAGATTTGTATTTTCCTTTTTATTATTACCAAGCTAATTGTGCCTACCAGAATAAAGTATCCCCATGTAACTCTTATCTGATTGCCCTACTTTGCAAAGAAGACATCTGGGTGCGTGGTCAAATTTAGAAGTAAGCCCAATCATGGAGGAAGATGAATGTGTATGGTCTGTATATGTTGAAGACACTCATGTCACACATGCAGGCTGTAGAGAAACCCCAACAGCACCTAAGAGAGCAGGAACAATCTAATCAGACCACCAAGTCTGATTAGCTAATTCCCATGTGAAAAGAAAAAAAAAAAAAAAACCAAATAAAAGTATTTCAGAAACAGCAAAACAAATTCTGACTGAACTCTTTCACCATGCTGATAACAATGTGGAGACTGAATTGATTTCTGTCCGTTTAGGAATCAGGAAGGCAACCAACTTGATCTGTTCAACTAAACAGCTGCAACGAAAATTGACAGAAAATAATCCGGCAATATAAGACCCAGTCTGTCACTGCTGTGGCTGGACAGGGGTCTCGGGGCAGAGCAATGTCTTCTAAAAACACTTGAAAATGTCCTTAGATTCATCACCACAGCCAGCTCTGTGTTGAAAAACAGCCTGCCTTCCCCACATCTGAGTCACTGCAGGAGGCTGCCTGGCCAGCACAATGACTCTGCTGCGCGTCATGCTGGTGGTTGCCAAGTTTAGACAGAAATGGGTCCATTCACCTCTTTAGAGCTCTCTATCCTCGGCATAGTGCATGAACCCTCCATAACCTTCACTCAGCCCGACTGCAGTGAGCGCCCAGTCAGAAGGGCACAGGCCAGCTGCAGCTGTAGCTTTCTTTCTAAACGTCAGACCCTGTCTGTGCTGGCTGCCAAAGACTGCTCACGCAAGCAAACATCAATCCCCCATGTGTCCCTTAGGGTAGTGACTCTTTCAACTGCCTTCTCGGGAAGGCAGGTCTTTCACACTGATAACAGGCAAAACGACCTGTGCTCACTGTAGATAACTCAGGAGACTGACTTTCTCTAGCAAGTCAGAGGAGCCAGCTGGAGTTACAGTGAGCTGTGGGTTGCCTTCTGTAGGCCAGGAGTAAAGCAGACAGAGCATGAGTATCCAGTGCCCAAAGTACCAAGGGTTCCTTCCTTTGCACTTGCCTCCAGCCCTGGTGATGGGAAAAGGGATAATCGAACTGGGGTCACTCCAGGACACAGCAGAAGGCAATACCATGCTCTGGGGCAGAGGTTCTAATGCCGGGAGCCTTTACTACAGTTCCTCACGCTGTGGTGACTCCCAGCCATAACATTATTTTCCTTGCCCGTGTATAACTCTAAGTTTGCTACTGTTATGAATCATGATGCGAATGTCTATGTTTCCCGATTGTCTCAGGTGACCCCTGTG
This sequence comes from Cricetiscus sungorus, assembly GCA_030556225.1. Classification (NCBI taxonomy): domain Eukaryota; kingdom Metazoa; phylum Chordata; class Mammalia; order Rodentia; family Cricetidae; genus Cricetiscus; species Cricetiscus sungorus. The sequence goes on along the minus strand of JANBXA010000367.1, from coordinate 9,598,843 downwards.
AAAGAGTCACTCCGCACCCCACAAAGGGGTCGGGACCCACTGGCTGAGAAACACTGCTCTGAGGCACAGGGCTGCACGTGATGCTCAGATACATCTGTCCCCAAGGGCCAAGGAAACAGACGGGGCGGTAAAACTAATACAAAAAACAGTAGCAGCGTGTTCCTTAGCTCCTGTCCCCTGTGCACTCGCTCGCCCAGGGAGACATATGGCCAGCAGTCACAGGCACTACGGGCTTCGCCACTTGACTTCAGACCTCAGAGGAGGAGGAAGACGGCTGAACAGAACACGAGCTGGGAAACAGATGATCACATTTCTGGACCGCCAAGTCGTTTCCTTCTTATAACCAGAGTCCACTAAGCATCCAGGGAAGGGTGAAGTTCAGAGTGAAGGCTAAGGTGCACGTGGCACTGAGTTTGCTGCGAGCTTACCCGACAGCGGCCACCTTCATAAAATCCACAGTCCATGACAAGGCAGCGAGCAGTCCGGCCACTGGCGACCAAGGAGGGGACTGTAGCTTTCATGCAGACTGCACCTTTGACCTGGGTCATTTGTGACATAAACTTAGCTTCCTTTGAGATGGCACAGGAAGGATGCATGAGCTGGCTTTTTACTACTGCCCAAATGCCGCAGATGACATAGGGGCGAGCAATACAGTGGCACTGGCTTCGGAGGTCTCAGGCTATTGACTGACCAGCCCTGTTGTCCTAAGCCTGGCATATCACGTCACAATGGAGTGTACAGCAGAGCAAAGATGTTCACCTGATGGCCAGGAGTTAGAAGAGGATGAGGCCAGGGCTCCACAGTCCTCTTTAACAGCACGCTCACAATGACCCAAGGCCTAACACTGAGGCCCACCTCTTAAAGATCTCCCACAGTGCTGGCCAGAAAACATCTCACACACTGGCCTTTGGGGAGAAAGTACCAAAGCACAGCAGTAACTACAGGGTTATTTGGTGACGTATAACCCTGAGTACCCAGGATACAAACCAGAGGCAAAATAATGAAGACAAAACCCTAAAACACTATGCAGTGACAACTGCCTGGTTGTGACTGACAGCCACTGGTATTCACCAGTGAAATCTTTCCACCTAGAATGAGCCCACAGAATTGCTTGCTGGGGTAAGGATTCTAACTTCGCTCTACATCCATGCCTAACACAACCCCAAACTACCTTCCAAAATAGATGCTGAGGGAGATGAGAGGTGAGAAATAGCATCTAGTCTTAGAATGTCTTCTATCTGAGAGATAAAAGAGATTTAAAACAGGAGAGTAACACACGGGTTGGGGTGCCTCTGACAAGAACAACAAAGATGCGTTGACCTATAAAAAGTCATTTAATGTATACTCCAGATGGCCAATACAAGCTGGTTAGACAATTAGCCCTTGAAGAGTTCTTTTATAGTCATATAAAAATGTTCTGCCTTGTTAAAAAAGTTTAGTCTAACAAAAACATATCCATCAATGAATGGGCTTCATTTTTTTTCCACTTGCGTGTTTGCAAGGAAACTAAAAATACATACATACGCATCTCCAAGCGGTCCGTTAGCTAATCAGCTTTGGCAATACACTGCACAGAGGTATACTACCACTGGTCTCAGACATTAGGTTAGCTTTAAGCTTATTGGCTATTCCAACGACTGGAGGCAGCTTGGAAGTCAGTCCCTGGAAAGCAGTGGTAGGATTAACTACCCGTTTCCCTGACACCTTGTCCATGGTGTGAGGTCTGGACGCAGTCTTGCTAATCCAAGGATGTCTTAATGCTTGAGCTGGGGTGAGGCGGGCAGTTGGGTCCCACTGAAGACATCTTTTCAGAAACTCTATGAACAAGTAATCTTCACACCCTTTCAGTGCTGTTCCCCAGTCTCTGCTGCCCGGGGGCCCCCGCTTCTTACCTCTGCGTGAGCGACCCCCCAGGAGTACAACCCTCCCATCTGCCTGAGTGGTCACGGTGCAGTATCGAGGCAAGCCCTTGGAGTTAATAAAGTACTTGGCACGTTTGGATTGCTCCAGAAGTTTTGGTGGTGGCATCCCTAGCAACTCCATCATGCAGGCCAACTGGTCTCCTTCGTCCTCTCCAGGAAACAGAGGCTGCCCTGTCAAAAGTTCTGCAAGGATGCAACCAAAACTCCATATGTCGATGGGAGTGCTGTAGCGGCACCCCAGGATGATTTCTGGGGCCCTGTAGAAGCGAGACTGGATATATGTGTAAAGCTTCTGATACTCGAAACAGCTGGACCCAAAGTCAATGACCTTGGTTGCACTGCGCCCGTGGTGTTTCAGGAGAATGTTTTCTGGCTTCAGGTCACAGTGAATAATCTTATTTTTGTGAAGAGCATCCAAGGACTGCAAGATGGACTGGGCAAACTTGCGAACCAACTGGATGCTGAAACCCTGAAACTTGTTTTTTTTAATGAGCTCATACAGGTCTATGCTTAGCAATTCAAAGGCCATGCACACGTGGTTCCGGAAGGTGAAGCTTTCTAGCATGTGGATAACATTCATGCTGCCAGTCTTATCTTGCTTTTTAAGATGCTCCAGAATCCGGATCTCCTCCGCTGCCTGGCGATGGAAACGTTTCTCATTGCGTACCATTTTTAGGGCCACGTACTGTCGAAGTTTGTGATCGTAGACACGGGCTACCTGTCCAAAACTCCCCTTGCCAATAATTTTCAGCACCTCATAGCGGTAAGCTAGATGGTCTCGAGGCACATGAATATAAGCTCCATCTGCATCATCATATCCCCCATTATTGGGACCACCGATAACTCCTTGTCGTTTTTTGGCATTTGGACCCACAAAGTAGATTTCCGGGTAACTGACGATCTCCAGCTTCTCATAGGCAGTGAGGTGGTGTTTGTACTGCTTCAGGGCTTGCTCGGGAGTCAGCGGCAGCACTTTCGATGGTTTGGACAAACTGCTGCATTTCACCACGTTCAGGCTTTCCGAACTCTTCCCCTGAGAAACCAGAGGAGAGCACTTTTCAGAGTTGCTGATGCTGATGCCGTCGGACTGAAGAGTATTGGATCTCCTGTTGCCAAATTCTTGAAACAGCTGCTCTACCTTCATCTCATTTCCATTGATGAGGTGCTGAGTTCGATCTCTGCTCAAGGGCTCATTGGTACTCTACAGAAGAGAAATGAGTGCTGTTAACGGCACTACAAACAGCAGAAAGGCAAAAGGGCCTGCTAACTAAACACCACCAAGCCGGTCAGTCACGTTTAATTTAAAGTCTGAAAACACAAGGAGTGGACAAGAGCGGTGGCTCAGTAGTAGGAGCAATTGCTATGCAAGAAGGAGGAGCTGAGTTTGGATACCTATGCAAAAAAGTTGCCCATAGTGCTGTGGGGGACAGAGAGGGATACCCAGGCTACTTCCAGATTCAGTGAGAGGCCCTGTCTCAGAGGAATACGGTGCGGAATGTTAGAGCAGGATAAGCAACATTCTCCTGTGGTCTCTGAAAGCGTCTACATACAAGCTCATGCTCGATTCTACGACTCTACTTATGCGGACGGACTGTGAAGTCATTTCGTTACTACCTTAAACCAAACAGTGTCCAAAGCTAAGGGCCTGGGTTGCTAAAAATATCTGAATGCATCAAAACCCAAGCTGTAGCAGGGTGGTGGTAGTGCATGCCTTTAATCCCAGCACTTGGGAGGCAGGGGCAGGGGAATCTCTGAATTCTAGGCCAGCCTGGTCTACAGAGTGAGTGCCAGGACAGGCTCCAAAGCCAAACAGAAAAACCCTGTTTTGAAAAACCAAAACAAACAAACCCAAGCTGTATTATTTCAATGTAATCTATGAGTAAAAAAACAAACAAAAAACCCAGCTGTCTTCCACACACTGTTTGCCCAGGACCCAAGAGGAAACCTGAGCTGATTATTAGTTCTGACATTTTTCCCCGTGTTTTGTCTGTTAAAAGAAGCATTGCTAATACTCTACATATCCCATCTGCTATAAAAAAAAGAATCATCAGCTAAACAAGAGGACCCCACCCCCATACACAGACCTGCCGCATTTAAAGGGTATAAGGCAGAGGTGGATTTCAGAACTGTTCCAAAAAGCTGAACTCCAACCACAAGACTGTTTCTTAACAGTCAGAAGACATCAAAAGGAAGCCAGGCAGGTGCAGGGGCACACCCATCTGACACCAGCACTCTGGAGACAGGGGCAGGTACATCGCTGTTTGAATCCAGCCTAGTCTACCTAACAGTGTCAGGCCAGGCAGGACTGAATACCAGACTCCGTGTCCAAAAACAAAACATTTAATGTTTTAAAAACTGAAAGAAACAACAAGCCCCCCCCCACCACACCCCCAAAAGAAATCCAACCTCAAAACAAAAGAAACAAACCACCACGAGGAAAGGAAGTCTGTGCTGCCGGCAAAGCCTAACCGCACCTGGGCATTATGCAGCCCTTCCTCTTCCTCCGGAAAATCTTGAGAGCATTCCTTCATTACTTACATTTAGTCTTCTGGAGAGAGATGCCTCAGAAGGATTGCAGAGTGTGTTTGAACAGGGTTGGCACTTGGTTTCATCTATCATCATGAAGGTATCATAGACACCATCCCCCAACCTAGTTGGGTTACAGATAAGACCGGTCAGTGAGTAGGCAAAGTGAGCTTGCAGTTTCAAAACAGCCCAGGCCTTAACTGTTCCTTACCCCTCTGACACTGCACGCGAACGAGGGGGACACTGGGCAGTGGAGCAGGAGGATCTCAAGCTTTTTTTTCCATTTTCTTAGTTTTGGTTGGGAGCCTGACCTTTACTGCCAGAGCCATCTCTCCAGCCCCTCTTATTACATTTTTTAAAAAGTGAATTACAAAGACCTGGCTGTCCTGGAACTCGCTCTTGTAGACCAGGCTGGCCTCGAACTCACACAGATCTGCCTGCACCGCCACTCTTGCCTCCTTTTTTCTTTTTGAAGAAATGAAACTGTTTCTAGACTCAAATTTTAAAGTAGTTACAAGAGGCTGGGTGTGACAGTGCATGCCTTTGATCCCACACTCAGGAGACAGGGGCAGGTCTGTCTCTGTGAGTTCAAGGCCAGCATGATCTACATCTTGAGTTCCAGGGTAACCAGAGCTACAAAATAAAGAGACCCAGTCTCTAACAAAACAAACAATAAGTAAATAAAATAGTTACAACGAATCTTACTTTCTCAATGTTGTTCAAAGAATGAGGAGCCATCGATTAGCATACTACTTGAAAATGATGGGCAATTTGAATAGGAAACGGGAAATCAGAAGAGAATAAACACAGCAGAGGGGTTTGTTGTCTCTGGACTTGGATTCTAATCTCAGCTCAACCTGGTGCTGCCTTCCCCTCTTAGCGGGCTCACAGCTTAACAGGAAGAAAAGGTCTTGTCCACTCTCTCTCTGACAAGCAAGGAACCCTTTAGGGTTGTCTTATTTACCTACCGCCTACTTACAGCTAACCTAACTTGTAAAAAAGGCAGCCAACAGCAACGGAATGCTTTTAAGTTACAAAATGTACTGAATCTTCTGTTCCCAGAAGATGGGGGGACATTTAAAATGCTACAGGAGTACAGTCTGTCCTTACACTGTGAATCCACCACTGTGAAGTCACACAAACAGTGGGCAGGATCCACAAGATGGCCTTGAACATTTTATGTGCTACCGGGACTATGGATTTCCTGATGGCACACACCACCGTTGCAGGCTGTCATCTCAAATGATATGTATGCTATGAACACAATCATGACTAGGTAACATTTTTCATTGCCTTTAATAATAATAATTAATAATATTTTAATAATGTTTCAGTCACTTTTAAGATCTGCCTTATAAAATTAGTTCTGGAGTTAGTTTAACTGAAGCGTTACAGGAATAAAGGGGGGGCTTAAAAATACACACTCAAAAAAAAAAATGAAACATCTTAAGAAGACCATGTTCAAATTCAGGCAATGTCTCAATAACAGATGACATTTTTTTTTGGATCGGACTGGCCTCAGCCCCAGCACAATGGAAACAAACAAACATCAAACCCACAGGGAACCCGCATCGCATCTGCAGAGCAACAACCAGATGCGAACAACCCGACAGGGTCCTCGCCCAGGGCTGGATGCGAAAAGAGGGGTCCCCGCAAAGACAGACGACTGGTGGGGAGCAAGCTGCCGAGCCCCGCTGCTGGCCTCCCGCTCGCTCGGAGCAACAGGGCGCGGTTCACAGGGCGGTCGTGCGCACAGGTCCCCGGCGTGCTCCCAGCCCCGGCTCTCGGGAGGCGGCGCCGCCCGCCGCCCCCGCCCTTCCCGTTCACCGCGCTGATGGACAGACAGCCGGGACCCGCAAGGACTCGTCCGGCTCCCAGCCCGGCGCCGTTACCTCCGCTGCTGCGGCGGGAGCCCGGCCCCCGGCAGCGCCGCGTCCTTCCTCCCGCGCCCGCGGGCTGCGCCTCCCATCGCGAGCTCGCCCCGCGGGCACAGCGGCGGCGGTTGGCCGGGGCGATCGCCACCAGCACCGCGCCTCCCGGCCTCGCTATGAGCGGCGGCTCCGCTCTCGGCTCGCGCCGCCCGCAGGGAGACCGCGCGGGAGCCGTCGCGTCGCCTAGCAACCGCGCACGCCGCGCCGCGCCGCGCCTGAGCCTGCGCCTGCGCAACCGCCGCGGGGGAGGGCGGAGCAGAGGGGGTGAGCTGCTAGCCGTCCCGGCCGCTCGCAGATCTCTGGCACAAGCGGAAACCCAGGTACGTGGAAACCAAGCCTGGAAGCATCTGCGGCGCAGCCCTCCTGCTCAGCAGGCACCTTGGGAAGCTCTGATCGTCTTTGATGTGGGAAAGCGCGCCTCACCCTTTCTGGAAAGTGCAGCGCGGTAAGCCCGCTTCGACAGCTAGAGGAGTGGAGTGGGAAGTGAGGTGGTTGTGGTGCTGAGCGTGATGATACCCATCAGATCTTCTAAGGCTGCAACCCAGTGAGTCTGTTGGATCCATCAGAAAAAAAGCAGATCCTTCCACAAATCGGGTGCGCACGCCACCTGGTGTACGCTGGGAGTGATTTCGAAGAGCATAATTCTATAAATCTTCGAATTTCTACCCAAGGCCCCTTTCTTCGTCCCTAAAAGTCACCGTCCCTGTTCTCGCCTCTGAAGACCCACAATCTTTAACTTCCATATGACCCGTGTTGTTTTAGCCTCTCTGTGATAAGAATAAGAACGTTGCCTTCCACGACGACGTTTTAAAGTTTCTGCCTCCCCGTCACCCACAACCAGTGCGGCCTTGCTTTCGTGGGAGTTTTTACTTGGGCTCTTTGGATCTTTTGTTTGAAGACAGAGTTCCATGGCAGCAAGAGGCTCCTCCCAGCTGCAGGATCACAAAGTTCCACTAACCGATCTTGTTCTTGAACACCTGCAGGAAGGAGTTGAGTGGAACTTGCCTGCACATGTTTAATTACCCCGTTGTGAATCACAGCATCTCCCTTTCTGCCTTTAAGACACATCTTCCGAGCCGAGCTGACGCGTTCCTGCTCGGTCTTGCTCTGCTTCTTACCCCTAAGCCGGTGGGGGAGTGGACACAGAGGCCGCCTTTGTCTTTACTCCGTTATTTGCATGGTCGAGGGAGGGGGAACTCCTTGTGGATGCTGGACTTCGTGGGTTCCTGACCTTAGTGACCTAAGTACCTTTCGGCATTTCTTCAGACGACCCTGTTTTATAACAAGCACCATACTCTTACTGAAGAACTCCCTGTGACCTCTCGATGTTGACGTGTAGAAGCCTTGTTTATGTGTAGTTCAATACACTCTAGCAGCACACATACAGAAACTGAAACAATACAAAGAGAACGCGGCTTCTGCTTCTGCTCAACGATAAAGCATTTCTTGTATTTTACATATCTCATATATATGAAATATGTACTTGATAAATGTTAAAGTAAGCAAAAGAAGGATATGATGGTAAGAGGAGGAAATTTTGAGGGACTGAGAAGTGGGAGGGGGAATTTTAGTTGGATAGGATCAGATTCATTGGAGAGGGGCTGGAGAGATGGCTTAGTGGTTAGCACTGGCTGCTCTTGCAAAGGACCAGATTTGATTCCCAGCCCCCTCCTGGCAGCTCACAACCATCCATAACTCCAGTTCCAGGGGGAATCCAGTGCCCTCTTCTGACATCCGAGAGTACCAAGCACACATGTTTTGCACTATTAAGACATGTGAATAATACACTCAAGCACATAAGATAAATCTAAAATGTTTCCCTAAAGATAGATTGGATACATGTATGAAGTTATTGATAAATTTATACATAAAAAATAAAATATTTTTTTAAATAAATGAAGAGTTTGGATCAAAATCTCTGTTACCTGTCTTCGAAAAGCTAAAAACAAGAATTACCTACCATGGACTAGCCAAGTCATCTGAGATGTTTGCTCATCTTTTGAAACCAGTTCTACTATACAGGAAAATTAAAGAGCCTGTAATATTTTTTTTTAATGCAGCTATCCCAAGATCTTAAGGGACAAATAGAGGAATCTGGAAATGTTGCTCAATAGTATATCATTAGCATAGCATACAGGAGGCCCAGGTTTCCATTTCCAGTGCCACAAAAACAAGTGAAAAATGGATATTCAGTGTATGACCACAGCACTTTCAGAGGGACAGAGGAGAAAATGCCCCTGCAACCACTCAGCTGTAGTTTTGTGATAAAGGTTGAGATCAGTTTGAAATCATTGCGTTGCTATGAATTTCTTGGTAGCAAAATGTACGATGGTGCACACGATGATCCGTGTATTGTACAACTGGAATGCGTGTTTAAAATAACGCATTCATTAAAGACCTGCAAAACTCACTCCCTCAGACTTGGCGTTTCCGGTATTATGAATGCTCCGTCTTGTGTCTCCTAAGCCCTTTAGGTTGACCTTACTACTCGCAAACCCCTCTCCCAAAATTTTGTGCTGCTTCTTTTCACATTTTCTTCCTTACAGCCAGTGCTATCTCCAGCCCCAAAGGGCCTGAAACACATGTATGTGTGTGCGCATGCACACGGCACAGCTTTTGGAAGTCAGTTTTTTCTCTCCTCTACAGGTTCTGTGGTAAGGCTTGCATGGCAACTTCTTGTACCCACTGAGCCATCGTGCCGTTCCTTAAGTAGACTTCTTGGCTTGAAAAGCCCAACACATATTACTAGAACAAGCAAAGGATAACTCCATAGATACTCCCGAAGTGGGAGGAAATGGATACACAGTTGTCTCTAAGCATAGATTAAAGCTAAAGGCTGTGGATGATTGTTTTTGGCTCAGTTCTCTGGGTTCTTGTGGCTTCTGTCCTCCGAATCACACTTCCTTTTCAAATGAAAGATAGCTTTTACTAGCAGGTGACTTTGCTAATGTTGTTTCTTTTTGTAGAGGTTTGGGAATCTAAAATTTTGTTTTCAAGTTTTCTACCATCTTTGTACTTTTCAGCCCAAATTGGTGAGGTTTTAATAACATAATTAAAGAACTTTGCTGTTCTTCTCTGTGTCTAATTTGGTTTTTACACAAAGCCATCCGCACAAATGTCTTCGAAGTAAGCCTTTCTTTACTTCATTCTTCTAAGACTGCTGAGGGCAATGCCCTCAGGATTCTTAGGGGTCCTGTGTGGGCAAGCCTGTTGCACCAGTTCTAACTGGTCTTAATAATAGAAACCCAGAGTTAGATATAGGGGTAAAGGCAGAAAGATCAGAGAGTCAAAGGAGAAAGCCACAGCCACACCTTACCTCACCAACTTCCCAGCTAAAATGAAAGCAAGCTGCTATCTCCTCCCGCCTCTTATCCCTCGCTCTGACCGGCCATATCACTTCCTGTCTTTCGCTACAGACCTCCAGATCTCTATGGTTAGCTAGCGGTTAGCACCACCCTCAGATCTTCAGGCAAGGCTTTATTTGTTAGAGTGCCAACAAGATATCACACATTCCCCCTTTTTTGTCTAAAATAAGAAAATATAACTAATATAAGCAAAATTAAATACAGTAACTATATACAATATATACAGGCAATAAATACACTAACACTTAGAAAAAGTACACTTAGTAATTGAAAAATTCAGAAAAAATGCTCCATATCTACCCTATCATGATGAGTCTAAAAGGTTGTACCTAATTCACTTTCTATTCTAACTTGCATTACCAAAACTATCTTTTTATGTCTCTCAACCTTATATACTTTACTTTTTTTTTTTTTTTTTAGTGAATTTCCTTTCTGACTCTGGTAACAAGGAAGACTATAGCTATAAAGTCTTCAGCTCCATCAGAGACCTGAGAAGGAAATTATATTACCTGAGAAGTAGGGAATACAAACAAGGGCTCTTGCCTCCACTGCTGACACAGTACGCTGTCCAAATTGGATAAGCACGACACAAAATAAAGGACTGCCGAACTTTGCCAAGGCAAGGATTGGACAGCCCTTTGAATATCCTGCTTCACAGAAAAGTCTGCCAGATATGCTAGGCCTGTAGCCCGAGGATGAATGCCCCACCGTTGCAGAGGAACTCTGCGTGACTGTCCAGGCAGCCAGCTGTTTCTCACATTTTTTTTGGAAGTTGCTTGATTTCCGGATGTTTGAAGAAAAATTGAGATGTCAAGTGTTTCAATTGTGGCCAACGAGGTCACCTAAAAAGGGATTGTAAACAGAATTCCTAGAAACAATGTAGATCAACAAGGGACAGTCAAGGTAACCCTTTGCCATTGGGAAATGCCTTGAGGGGCCTCTTGCAGGTCCCCATGTCGAATTTGGGTCAGTCATTTCCTGTAACCATGGAGGAAACTCATTCCTAGAGCAGTTAAAGAACCTAATGCCTATTATAAGAAACCATACTGTTCTGGATGATAGAAAAGCTGTAGAAGAGAGAACAAAAAAATCCAGGAGAAAGCATAAAGCAAATATTTCAGCAGATTCTATAAATGGACAAAGACCAAAATTAAGAATACAAATAAATGACCTTGTTATTGAAGGTCCCGAAGACACTGGTGCAATGATAATGCACCTCTGGCACTAGGTAATAAATCGATCAATCTAAACTAACTTTTCTACATCTAAACATGCTGTAACCAAGTCTCTCCAGACCTGAGAGAGAATTCTATTGCAAGTTGACCGCAAGTTTAATGCCTACTTCACAAAAGGTGAATGCATGCCACACGAGACTATTGCTTCTGAATTTAACATTTCCACAGGAGTGTGGTTAACTCTTGAGCAGCTTTGGGGATATCTGTCATTTGGCAGTTGTTCCTGTAAGGTGACTGGATAAATTAAAGTTGGTTATTTGAAAACCTTAGGCCGTTTCTCCCTAACCTTATAATGCAATGATGAAATTGTTTCTCCACTAAATTTCTCTGTCTGGATCTGAATATCTCTATGATCTGTTTTATTTCCTAAAATTTGCATCTTACTAACCATTTTTTTTTTTAGTGATAAAACAAAAATGAGAAAAGTGATGTTTATAATTGATATTACGTAAGTCCCATCTAAATTAGTTTTCCTCTCATTTAATTGTTCCATATTGAAACTGTCCAGAATATTACCATACAGAGACCTAACTCCCTCCATTGTAATAGTATTTTCCTTGATTGTTTGTTTGTTTGTTTTTCAAGACAGGGTTTCTCTGTGGCTTTGGGGGCTGTCCTGGAACTTGCTCTTGTAGACCAGGCTGGTCTCGAACTCACAGAGATCTACCTGCCTCTGTCTCCTGAGTGCTGGGATTAAAGGTGTGTGTCACCACCGCCTGGCTTATTTCCTATTTTTTTAATGTGGGGAAAAAGCTCTTTCTCTAACTAATTCTCCCATTTAAGAATTCCCAACTGTCTTGCCAAATCTGCCAACAAAGACAGTGGGCATAAGTCTGCATAGCATACCTTCTCAGAGAGCACAGGTGAACAGCCTGGTTGAGGACAGCTGCAGCTGCTGGCATGTAGACATGCGCTGAGAATGGCAGCAGAGGAGAGAGGGTCTAGGGGTAGCCTGAAACTCATGGGGGAAAGAAAGCTGGATGTCTGAAAGATGCACACAGGAGTATTTGGAAGAAACACGTGGCAGGAGCTACCTGAAGGCAGAACCAGTGATCTAGGACAGGTAAGTCCTGTGACATTTGGAGCCCAGGTCCCTCTGGAGTTTGGGACCTGTGGAGTTTGTTGCTTAGGGAAAAAAGAGAGAAGAGCCTAGCTTGCTGGGTGGTGACTGGTGGGAGCCCGGAGTGCAGCTCTGGCCTGTGCCTTCTGCTGGAAACCTGTGGGAAACCCCAGAGCAAAGTTAGCATCTCAACAGCCATCTCCCCTACTCCTCTCGTAGATACTAGCATACCGGTAACTTTCCACTCCCCTATGACTGTTCTCCTGTTAAGCATATGACGCAGGCAGCCTGACCCTGAGAGAGTCCCAGCTGCAGGCTTATCATATAACAACTTATCTTATAGCAGAACACCTGCATCCTGCTTGGAAGGACATTCTGCCTCCCTCACATCCTCCCTTTGGCCCATTCCCTCATTTCTCCACCACTTAAACTCTGTTATTACACTCATTAAAAGGGACGAGATCAGAATACGGTCTTGTCTCCATCTCTCGCGTCTGCTGTCTCCTCATTCTCACTCCCTCCCTCAGGGTCCCCATCGACTGACCCCCGCGGGCGGGGTGCCTATGTAAGAACATGGAAAAAAGAAGCTTTGACTCCTTGCCTGCTTGCTCTTGGTCTCACTGGCAAGTCCATTTCTCCCTGACATTAGAGCTTGCTTCTTCAGGATTCTTGTATATACTGGAGACCAGCTGAGACATTCAGCCTTATGAATTGAACAAGTACTGGATTCTTGGACCTTCCATTTATAGGCAGCCATTGTTGGACTAGCCTGTATGTCATTCTAATCAATCCATATACATATATACATATGTATATACATATATACACACATATGTATGTGTGTGTGTTCTAGATATTGATAGGCAGGTAGATAGATTCATCTATAAGTTTTGTTACTATAGAGAGCTCTAATACACCATCTACGATAGTACTGGTAGTTATAGAACTCTATGAATCTGTTACAACTCACTGAACTATAAACTGTAATGATTTGGGGGGCTGGGAATAGAGTTCTGTGGTAACGAGCTTGCCAGGCATCTCTGAGGCTCCGAGTTGAATCCCCAGAACTACAGAAAGAAGAAAAGGGATAATTAATTTTATTATATATAAATCAATCTTTGAAAGAGGAAAAACTTACAGGATATAATGGCCCATTCCTGTAACTCCCACTGAAGGATTGTGTTGTGGTTTGAAAGAAAACGGCCCCCAAGTGAATGGCGCTGGTAATAGGTGTGGCCTTGTTAAAGTAGGAGTAGTCTTGTTGGAGGCAGTGTGCCACAATGGAGATGGGCTCCAGCCATGCCCAGTGTCTCGGAGTTTTCCCAGGTCCAAAGATGTGGATTAAGGCGCGTCTCCCCACCTCAGTGATCCAGATTAGAAGTGGATCTTCCCACTTCAGATTAAGCAAAGGATCCCTCACAGGTGTGCCCTCCATTTTGGAGTTTTAGCTGTAGATGTAGTCAAGTTGACAGCCAAGAACAGTCATCATGGGTTGGAGTCCCACCACCCTCAAACATCTCCCGTGCCCCTTTGTAGGAATCATTAAACCAATACCTTCTGCTGGCAACCATTGATGTTTTCTGTTTCTGAAGCATCTCTCACATGCTGTGTTAAGCAAATGTAGTCAGCCTTGAGTATGGCTCCTTTCACTGAGCCTCATGGATTTAAAAACCACCCATATGAAAGATGACTTTTTTGTCTTTGGATGTTCTATATTTTAGAAGTATTATTTTGTTTCCTGGTCTCTCAACTGAGGGACATTTGAGTAACTTCTTGGTTTTAGCAATTATTTAAAAAGCCTGTATCTAAAATTGTGTGAACTTCAGTTTTAGTTCACTGGGTAAATTCATTTTTTTTCCCCCCCAAGACAGGGTCTCTTTATATAGCCCTGGCTGTCCTGGAACTCGCTTTATGTAGACCAGGCTGCACTTGAACTCAGAGATCTGTCTGCCTCTGCCTCCCAAGTGTTGGGATTAAAGGTGTTTGCCACCATGCCTGGTTCACTGGGCATATTATTAAATCGGGCAGTAAGGTAAACATGTGTTGACTTTACACAAACAATCATACTGTTTGCAAAGTATACATAACGTCTTATGTGCCCATCAGCAATGGACAATAGTTTCAGCTACTCTTCATTTTTGACTTTTGGTTTTAATCTTTGTAATAAATGTAAAGCAATATCTCATTGTGATGTTATTTAAAGATTTATTCAGAGAGTGTGTGTGTGCATGTGCAGATACCCCAGGAGGCCAGAAGAGGGCACCAGATCCTATGAAGCTAGAGTTACAGGTGATTGTCAACTGGTCAACCTCATATGGGTGCTGGGAACCAAACTCTAGTCATGTATGAAGTGATGCCAGCTGCTGAGCTATCTCTCCAGCCCCTTACTATGGTTTTAATTTACATCTCTCTAGTGACTAATAATGTTAAGAATCTTTTCATGTGGCTAAAACATTTTCAGGTAGCTTTTAAAGAAAGGGGAATGTGGAGGTTTGGATGAGAAACCAAAGGCTCCCATATTTGAACATTTGGTCCCCAGTTGGTGGCACTGTTCGGGGAGGTTATGAAAGCTGTGGGGTACAGATCCTTGCTGGCAGAAGTACATCAGTTGTGGCGGGCTTTGAATGTTTCTATTCTCACCCCACTTCCTCTCCTCTTACTGCTTGCTGCCTGTGTTTGAACATGTGACCTCTCACCTTCCATGCCTGACTCTTGCTGCTGCGCTTTCCTGCCATGATGGACTCATATCCTCATGGAAACATAAGCCTAAACAAACAAAGCCAAAAATGGCTTTGGTCATGGTGTTTTATCATGCAGCAGCAAAGTGAGTAATGCAGGGGGCTAATCAGATCTATTCTCCAGATTTTATTTTTTTAATGTTGTGGATTTATTTATGTATGTATATGTGTATGTATGTATTTATTTTGGTTTTTCAAGAGACAGGGTTTCTTTGTGTATCTTTGTCTATCCTGGAACTAGTTCTGTAGACCAGAATGGCCTTGAACTCACAGAGATCCACCTGCCTCTGCCTCCTGAGTGTTGGGATTAAAGGCATTCACCACCACTGCCTGGCTTAATACTGAGTACCTTATGTATTATAGATACAATATTTTTCCTCAATCTGTGATTTATCTTTCCATTATTTTAACATGTCTTTAATCCTAAACGTTCTTTCTCTTTTTAATTGGTACTATATAATGGCACAAATGTCTGGTGGTTTTACCTGTATAAAAATTTCTAGGTTAAACTGACTAGTGCATACATGATTTCAAATAATCATTTTTATTTATTTATTTACTTGTGCTGGAAACACTGAAAGTTTACTGTCTTAGCAATTATCAAGATCTTAATCCTGTCTTATGAAGAGGAAAATGTGAGAACTTTTGAAACCCAAACCATCACTACTTTTTAAAATTACGTTATTTGGTTCTATATATGAAGATTTGACTAAACAGAATCACACACACGCACACACACACACACACACACACACACAGACACACAGACACACACACACACACACACACACACACACACACACACACACACACACACACCTTGTCCTATTGTGTAGTCTTGGTGGATTCTTGTAGGGATGCAAGTTTAAACTCATATGGGTAAATCACCAACTGTGAATACTAGGTCATGTGGTAAGAACATACTTAGTTTTGTGGCATGTAGGTTTCTTTTTATAAGATTTGTTTATTATGTATACAGTATTCTGCCTGCATGTACACCTGTATGTCAGAAGAGGGCACCAGATCTCATCGTAGATGGTCGTGGTTGCTGGGGATTGAACTCAGGACCTCTGGAAGAGCAGCGAGTGCTCTTAACTGCCGAGACATCTCTCCAGCCTCTAGCCTGTAGTTTTTACATTGAGACATTTTATTTATCTGGGTTTTTTTTTAATGAAAAAAATATAGGATAATTAAACATACCCCTGCCCCTGTGGATCAGTTTTTATGGTGACCAGCACCATTTACCCTAGAGCTTAGAATGCACCATCCACAGACTAAATAATACAAGGTAAGTGTATGAGTCTGGGCAAGTTCATAACCCTCCCAGACTTATTGAAGTGGGCTGGGGACAGTAAACGGCCATAGCACTGCTGGGAAGGTGTTTTAATTTCACGTTTGTCAGTGTGACAAAATACTCTGACAAAAGGAACTTAGGGAAGAAAGGGTTTATTTTAGCTCACAGTTCCAGATGACATTCCATCATAGCATGGAAGTCACAGCAGCATGGGTGTGTGTCACCTCCACAGTGAGGGTCCGACAGAAATGGTGCATTCATGCTGCTAGCTTGTGTCTAGCTTGACGTCTCCATTTCATACGGTTACAGAACTTTCTGCTAGGGCAGCTTGTTCATACCACACAGTTAACTAAATTAAGACAACTCCCCCACAGACATGACCACAGGCCAACAACGTGGACAGTCCCACACTGAGATCTCCCTAGTGTGTCTAAGATGTGTAGACCTGACAGTTAAAACTACCCACCACAGAAGGCAGGAGAGAAAGAGCTGTTTAGAAAAGCAAAACAAAAGAGTCTGGGGCCCGATTCAGCGAGAACATGATGATGATTCTTTTGGGGATTTTTGTTTTCAATTGAACATGCAGGCTCTCATGTTGTGGTGTTCAAATCCCCTGGCAGAAACCCGAGACTTAGGCTCAATTCAAATTTAGATTAAACGGATTTATTCTTGCTGCTAGCAGAAGGACAGCAGCCTCAGAGCTGATATAACATGGCATGAGGATATGAGGATGTGGGGTTTAAGGTGGATGTGTATTCTAACTATCCATGGAACCCACAGCTTTCCCCTCATCTACTGTTTCTTATTTACCCGCTATATAGTAATAAAAAGACTATTTCACCCCTTCCCCAAAGCAATGTGAGTTTCAAAGAAGCAAAGACAGTGGTCAGTACCTGTTATCCTAGTCCTATCTCACTGCAGGCTACTAGGGTCTCCCGACATTCCAGATTAAAAGGTCAAAGGTCCTTAAAGAATGCCTAGATCCATATCACCTTTTTTTAGTCATCATAGGGGACCTGGGTAAATTATTACTTAGGTCTGAGCACTCTAGTGACTGGGATAGAGCAGTTCATTTCCGGGCAGGCAAAAACACAGTGCCATCAGGTTAGGGGCTGTCACATCCCCATACTAGGTTAACTGTTCTATCAGTGGGTTATGCCTCCAGCCTCAGGAATACTCTTTCTGAAGCTATGAAAACATCTTTCCACCCTAAAAAAAAAAAAAAAAAGAAAAAGAAAAAGAAAAAACACCAGGATCTATCAAAAATTCTCAAACCATAGATTCCACATGAAATGTAACTCACAATGATCTCTGTTTCCAGGGGAATTTGGGTTTCTGTAGAAGCAACAAGAAGGCTAGTGAAGGACTAAACAGTTTGGGAACACAAAAGACCATGCATTCCGCCCATCGGAGGTATGCTCCCCGAAAGCAGAAAGACTTGTGCTCAATCCTTCCTAATATGTTTGTTATCATGTGTTTATATTTGATACATGTGTGGCAATACATGGGTGCCATGGTGCAGGTGTGGAGTTCCAGGGACCAACGTTTTAATGTGGGTTGTCTCCTTCCACCTTTCTAAGGGGTTCAGGGATCAAACCTCGGTTTCTGAACTTTCATGGAAAACCTGACCTCACGTTAATAAGCACAAAGCCTAAGCTGTTAAGTTACATTTAATTAAGTTAACTGCTCTCTCCTCCTTGGGATTCATTGGGAAGGGAAGAGATAGGGAGGCTGAAGAAAAGGGAATCTCTCTTCTAGTCTATGTTTGCCTCAAGATATCCCTTATTCTTGTACGGAAGGACTCTATGCTACAGTTACGTTCCTGGCAAGTATACTTTGTGAAAATTACCCCCATCCCAGCAAAATTCACTCTCTATAGCTGTAGTACTGTAATCCTAGCTACTTAGGAGACTGATGCAGGAGAATCACAAGTTCAAGGCGCGTGATGGCCAGAGAATGAGTTCAAGGTCAATCTGAACAACTTAGTGGTAACTTGTCTAAAAATACATACATACAATAAATAGATGAGGAAGCTCAATGGTAAAGAACTGGCCTAGCATGAGAGGGGCTCTGAATTTAATCTCAGTAAAATACACATGGAGGCAGCTTTCCTTTAGATAAGTTCCCCTTCACCTTGCTGCAACTCTGCAACTTTGGCCCAAGGGTAAATGATAATCTGTTCCCCTTGAGGCACACTGGGGACTGCTAAGGGATCTAGGCTGCTGGCTTGCCTTCAGCCAGCTGTCCAACATTAGAGTCATCATAATCAGAAGGCAGGTCCTGATGCAGGCAGAGAATGTGGGATGGTACCCACCTAGGATGAATTTGGTTACTTTCTGTTGCTGTGATAAAACCCTGACCAAAAGCAACTTTTGGGAGAAGAGCTCTTATGTTCCAGTTCACAGTCTAAGGGAAGTTAGGTCAGAAACTGAAGCCGAGACCACCGAGGGAGCAGCTGCATACTGGCTTCTTCAGTTTCCTCTCTAATACAATCTAGGATCACCTGCCTGGGGGTGGCACCACCCACAATGGCCGGGGCCTTTCCACACCAATCATCAATCAATCAATGGAGGCATTTCCTCAACTGAGGCTCCTACTCCCCAGACAACTATTTTGGTTAGTCGACAAAAGAATTAACCAGCACACATGCATCTGTGCTCTTAATCTATTAAGAGGGAGGCTGGATGTGGTGGTGACTGATTCCCTGAATCCTGGGTCCTACTTATTCACCACTCATTTCTAGAGTGATAATTGACATCTTCCGATCAATTGCACAATAGTTTTCCCAGTTTAAAATTTCTAATGTTCCCCCAAAACTTTCTCCAGTTCACCGGCTCACAAACATTTAGTGTTGTATTTTAAGTGTGAAGACATAGCAGTTCAGCGACCAGGAATCTGTGGGGAATGCCCTCCTCTGTCTCTGGTTTGGGGTGGGGTGCCTGGAGGGTGAGAGGTGTGGAACTTGGGGCTAGCAACTGGACCCCAGAAGATGACAGAGATCACCAGGCACTTCTTTGGACCGTCAATGTGAAATTCGTCTTTGCACAATCACCATCACCATCATCACCAACTGGGATGGTGGTGATGATGGTGATGAGGATGATGATGATCACTGAAAGAGTGCTCTGCTCGGAAGATCTGATATGCCAAACTTAGTTTAATAGAAGTTAAGTGAATGAAAAAAGAAATAAAAAGGAGAGGATGTGCCTACTCCTAGGTATGGTGGAGGAGAAAGCTTATTGTAGATATGTGGGGGAGTATGGGGCATCTGGGAGAGCCCAGAGTGGTCATGACTAGACTTTGCTGGGCCATGTGAGGTAGAGGAGGGGATTGGAGAGGAGGGAGAGGGGAATCAGGTGCCGCAGCCAGGAGGCCCTAAAGAGAGGAAATGGAAAAGCCAGGTAACCAATATGGTTGATTACATAGGGAAAGGTAGCCCAGCCGGATTAGAGTATGTTGCGAGGGATGCAAGGAGACTTTTATAACATTTAAGTGCCCCCAGGTGCTTAAATCCTTGCCCTCGGAATACATTTTCTCTCTATCTTTTGTTATGAGACCGTGTGACGAGTCGCCTTGGGCAAGCCCGAATCCTTGCCGCTGCTTTACCACGACGTGTAAATTAAACATCAAGAAAGAGGAAATCATAGCTGGAAATCCTAGCTCTACAATACCATGTAGAGACAGGAATAAATAAAAGCATTCAATAAAACGTGCATGAATTCAATGAACTCTGAGGAGTTTAAGCATGTGGAATAGATTGCAAGCTGACAGTTTCCTCTCAGCGCCTTAAGCCAAAGCGGATGGGGCAGAAGGATAGAACTAGAACGCAGTTTGCTAAACGACGGACCAGCGAGACCGGGAGCGGAAGTCCCGGAGTCCGCCCCGCCCCGTCCCTCCCGGCGTGCGTCAGTTCCGGAAGCAGGGGCGGAAGCAGCTAGGGCTGCAAAGCTGTGCGCGCAGGTTCCTACCCGGCTGCCTTTTGGCGCCGGGCCGTCAGCATGGCGGCCTCCAGAGCTGAGGGCCGGGGAGCCGCCTCACCCTCGTTCTGCTGACCGTTCCTGGGGTCTGTGTTCTTCTTGTCTTTCCTGGGCCACCCTAGCAGACATGTTCGCTAAGGCCTTTCGGGTCAAGTCCAACACGGCCATCAAGGGGTCGGACAGGTGAGGCAGGAAATGCTTTTGCTTCGCGCTAGGGAGGCCCCCGCACTTCTAGGGGCGCACGCGGAGAGGAGACCCCAGGGAGCCAAGCAGGGACGTCGGATACCTTTTAAGCACGAGGTGTGGGGCTGCCCTTTTATCTCCCGGATGGTCTTTAGGACAAGAAATAAAGTTCGGTCGGTGTGTGCTGGGCTCGGTGTTGTGGCAGATGTGAAATGAGGGGATGCAGGCGCCCTGCCCTCCACGGGGTTCAGAGCGCATAGGGAGACCCGGAGCGAGGACCGAAAGCTAAAAGCATTGCGGGAAGCGGGTGGCAGGCTTACTGGTGACTCCTGCCTGGCCGGACAGCGCTGGAGTGAGGTGGCAAAGCATTAAGCTGTGATGCGGAGAGATGCTATCTCTCCCGTCAGTGTCGCAGACACAGATTCCTGCTCAGGAATTTTGGGAACCAGTTTTCTTGGTGCCACTGTGCCCTTTTAATCCTAAATCGACAAATTTGTCAGTTAGTCTGAGAAAGGAGTAGGGAAGGCGTGTGACTAACTTTATTCACTGAGCATCAGTGTGGAATGATAAGTCTAGAAAGTTGTGAAAATAGACGAGATAAGGAGTAAAACAAACAAATAAATAAATACGATAGGGATTTTGGAAGGCTGAGAGCAAGGCACCTCAAACCAGCATTGATGCTTTTTATAGTCGTTCTGAATGTCAGAATTCATTAATGCCCATCGGGAAGATAATATTCATGGTGCCGGTGTGCTTTCTGCAGGAGAAAACTTCGGGCGGATGTGACAGCTGCTTTCCCCACCCTTGGGCCAGATCAGGTCTCTGAGTTAATACCTGGGAAGGAAGAGCTAAATGTGGTGAAGCTGTATGCTCACAAAGGAGAGGCATTGACGGTGTATATGAGTGCCAGTAACCCCATCCTGTTTGAACTGGAGAGAAATTTGTATCCAACAGGTATGGCAACAAGACAGAAATGCCCAGACCACAGTCTTGGAGTTGATTTGGGTTTTTTTGTTTGTTTGTTTGTTTGTTTTTGGTACTTGTTTTGGTTCTCCACCATAAACCCACCTTTTTCAGATAAAATAAACACAGAATTTCCCAGTGCTAGTTCTAAAGATTTTTTTTTTCAGACCTAGTGTTCAAGCCCAGAAATAAAACAAAACCTTAGAAAGAAGGACAGTTGCAAAGTTCTCTGATGGAGAACTGAGGTATTGCAAGAGATGGGATTTCAGAGCATGGAAAGAGACTATCCTGTAAATTGCCTGTAAAGGGCTTTTCGTAACACAGAGAAAACCTAGGCTGGCAAATCAGCAGGACTAAGAAAGTTACTCCAGCTGTGATAGTTACACACCTCACGTGGACACCTTCACAGTGGGTTTTCCTAGGCTCTGATTGGTAGTCTAAGAGTCTGTCTGTCTCTCTCTCTCTCTCTCTCTCTCTCTCTCTCTCTCTCTCTCTCTCTCTCTCTCTCTCTCTCACAGATTCCGTCTTTCCCATAGCAGCCGACACTTTGTCACTTGGGGTTTTTCCTCCAGGGTTGTCTGGCTGCAGCAGAGCAATGCGGTCTCCTTAGGCCGCTCCTCATATCTCTTCCTCCAGTTTGCTGCTGTACCTGACGACAAATAGAGACTTTTTTTTCCCTTCAGGAGGTTTAATGCTAATCATTATGAAAATAGGAACTCAAAATACAAATATGAGAAAGTTTCAAAATTTCTTAGAGATGGGCTCCGTTGTTGGGGTCTCGACTCCTTCTGAAGTTGTGTGCGGAAGCCTCTTTGGTTTCTGCCCCAAATTTTAGCTCACTGTGGCCATTTTCTGCCGACAACCCCAAAGCTGCAGCAGGTGCCTCCAAGTCTCCCTAGTTACCAGTTTCCAGGTGTCAGTGGGTCTCAGCTTTCACCCTGAAGGCAGTCTGCCTGCTAAACCTCTTTAACCTCTACAACCTGAGCTGGGGTGTTTTTGTTTCTCTTTCTGAATCCTTATTAAAGTGAGTGAGTGTGGTGTCAGGCTTTTCTGGATCTGCAGCAGTGGGCGGCATTTAAGTGTTCCCTGGGTCTCTTTTGTTCGGTATAGTGTACACACTGTGGTCATTTCCTGATCTTCTGCCAACCTTCACAACATGGCCTCCTGTACTCGAAAAACTGGTCGGGGGAGCAGGTAAGAGAACTTTTCTATGTTGCAGCTATGGCTTGAACTCTCTTAATTAGTAAGGTTACTCATTTCTTGTGTTCATATGTTGAAAAATGTATCCACCTCTGTGTGTGTGTGTGTGTGTGTGTGTGTGTGTGTGTGTGTGTGTGTGTGTGAGAGAGAGAGAGAGAGAGAGAGAGAGAGAGGGAGGGAGGGAGGGAGGGAGGGAGGGAGGGAGGGAGGGAGGGAGATTGATTTCCTGGACATCTGATTCTGTGTTAAGGGTTTTATAAGTAAAAGGAAAGCTGTTTGTGAATTGACGCATGCTGTTCTTTAAATCAATAGGGAACTTCAGCATAAAGCACTCAGTGCTTTTGTTTATGAGTCCTTTGTCAAGTGGATGGGTATACGATAAAATAAAGCATGAAAATAAAGCGGGGCCATTAAGTAAGCTGTTATGTTTTTATTTGCTACAGATTTGATGCTGCCAGGGGTAGTGGTGCCCCCTGCTGGTCTGCCTCAGGTACAGCAAGGCGACCTCTGTGCCATTGCCTTGGTGGGGAACAGGTACTCTGTCGGCTGAGCCTTTTGTGTGTGGGGGGGGAGAGTAGGGGGGGGGGGGGGGTGACTCAGAGGAACAGAGGTACCAGGGAGGTGGAGCAAAATGACAGCTTCCAAAACTCATGGATGGGAAGCAGACAGTGGGCCCTTTGGTGTATGTTCCTGAGCCTGTGGGGAGCCTGTGAATCTGGACATAAGATGTTTGCCTGCTTAATTTTTAAAAATCACTTTATAGATAACTTCAGATTTATAGAAGAATGTAAGAGGTAGTGTAGAGTCCTGATACACACCATGATTTCCAGCATTCTCAGTGGCTACATCTCCTGTAACATTATTCTCACGATACTGGGACAACGCTGTGAACACACTCAAGCTTTATTTGAATCTCTGCAGGGCCTTTTTTTCTTTGAGTATCTTTTTCTGTTCAAGGATCTAGTCTAGGGTACCACAGTGCACTTAGCTGTCCCATCTTCTAGCCTCTTCTGTGTGTGGTATCCTTTGCCAGTCATCATCTTCACAGTCCCATCAACTGCATCGTCATCTATATTTTAATAATATAGACAGTATATTATTATTATTAATATTTTTGGAAGTATAGTTTAAGTACAGAGTTTGCCCATCTCGAATTCACAGTCAGGTAGCTTTTAAATGTCCACAGCTGTTGCCCATCGTCATGTTTCCGCTTTTTGATTTCAGGGCCTCGTGCATGCTAGGCAAGCAGTTTACTGTTGAAGCGTTTCCCCGGCTCCTACTGCTGCTTTCCATAGGGAACCAAGAGTCCCTGTGGGAGTAGTTGAGGGAGGAGACTGGCTGACCTCATCTCTGGCTTCCTTCCTAGAGCTCCTGTGGCTATTGGAGTGGCTGCCATGTCCACAGCTCAGATGCTGGCGGCAGGTCTGAAGGGGAAGGGCTTCTCTGTGCTTCACACTTACCAGGACCACTTGTGGTAGGTACATTGCTTCTTTTATTTATAGGGAATGGGGGTGAGGGAAGTTGGGTGGATGGAGAGAGCATGAGTCTGAGATTCAGAGGTGCACATATTGGTCTGGGCACATTTTCGTGCAACTTTTGGACCCCAGACTTCCGTGTGCAAAAATATTTTTCTTGTCCAGACAAGAAATTACAGACAGCTTTGGCTATTTTCTAGGCCTGGAACTGTCCCAGACAATTGCTCTAGACTTAGGAATTGTTTGCCCGCCCTTCACTGTGGTGATGTACGTATAGTACTACTTAGTTAGACTTGGTCCATTTTAGACATCGTTTGGTCCCGAGACAAGTGCTCCTGAGTCCAGATCAACTGTCAGACAGCAGGGTGATAACTGACACTGTGTCATTACAGTGTCACGTCTGGAACACACACTCTGGCTGTAACAACCCACTTCACACCCATATACCTGCTCTTTGGTTAATGTCACTTTCCCCAAACAGTAAACAGTGTTTTTCTCAAAAGCAGTGGGACTAGGTTTTCTATGGGGGGATGAGCTAGGGGTAGGGAAAGGTTGAGATGGGGGGTCCCATTTTGTAGTTCAGGCTGACCTAGAACTTGAAATCCCCTGGCCTGAGCTTCTTAAGGGCTAGAATTGTAGGCATATGCCACCAAGCCTGGTTCTGTAGCCAGGTGTACGGCCTATTGGTGCATATTCATTCTTGGTGTTTTCTTTTATCTTTTATGCTTTTCCTTTAGTCTCTGTCTCAGGCTGTCTACTGATACATAATATAAGCCATCATTTCCTTGAGATAGGGACGAAATGCGCATCAGTCCCCATTTTACAGATGACAGTAATTGAACACTTGATGAGTGTACATCACTTGGATGCCCTGCATGTGCCTGCCTGATGGCTCTGCTGTCCTTAAACACCTGACATAACTCTCCCCTGACCAGGGTGGGTGAGTATTGTGGCTACTCCTTGGTGTTTCTGACATTAGATTTTTCCAGGAAATCTGGAGACAGGTCCTCTCCACCTGCCATTGCCCCGTTGGCAGTGAATTCCACAGATAGCAGTGAAGAGAGGATGGACCTTGGTCTGCAAGGAACCCTGAGCTGCCTGACCCTGGAGGGAGAGGAGACGAGACCCGGTCATCACACAGAAGCCTCTGCAGACACCAGCTCCGGGGCCCGGAGCCAGGACCCCCTGGATGGCAAGCCTCTTCAAGGTGTGGCTTTGGGAGTGGACAGCCCACACCTGTCCTTCAGATTAGAATGCACTGGTGCTCTGGGAGCGGAACACAGACCCCCATTTGGGGCCATGCAATAGTTCTGCACCTCTTCTTACACACATCGTTCCCTTGCCTGCCTGCCTGCCTGTCACAACG
Source organism: Cricetiscus sungorus (assembly GCA_030556225.1). NCBI lineage: Eukaryota > Metazoa > Chordata > Mammalia > Rodentia > Cricetidae > Cricetiscus > Cricetiscus sungorus. The sequence continues at coordinate 9,573,608 of JANBXA010000367.1, read as the reverse complement.
TTTTCCGGGTGTGACTTCTCTGAATGTTCTTGGTTGGTGGCACTGTGGATTTGGGGTGGGGTGGGCTGTCAGTGAGAGCGTGCACCAGGCACGGGGCCAGCCAGATGGCTCGGCAGGTAACAGGTGGAAGCACTTGCTGTGCAAACCTGACCACCTGAGTTCAATCCCTGGAACAGCCCGTGGTGAAAGAACTGCCTCCTGAGACCTGTCCTCACATCCTCACATGCTATAGTGTGAGCCGCACGCACGCACGCACGCACGCACCCACGCAGTTTTAAAAGGTCTGTAGCCCGGGAGCGCTGGTGCCTCGGGGATGGCGCCTACGCAGTGCTCAGGCAAGGTGGGCGCCTCAGGGAGGGCGTGGCTTTCTTTCCCTTGCAGAGCAAATGGATGAGCTGCTACACTGGTGCTTCCTGCATGCCTTGAAGAGTCGAGTCAAAAGAGCTGACCTCCCTTTGCTCACAAGCACGCTCCTTGGCAGTCACATGTTCGCCTGCTGGTAAGGAGGGCACGGCTGTGAGTGCGGGCTGCATGAGTGGCACGCTGTGCGAAGGGCAGAACAGAAAGTTGATCTGGCTGTAAACCAGGTTCTTGGCTTTAAAACCTTCAGTTTTATCCAGGGAAAGGATGCTGGGGATGAAAGTCTCAAGACTCCCTGACTCCTATTTCTGCCAAGGTGTTTCTGGGCCATCTCTCGTGAGTCAGGTACCATGGCATAGGCTGCTAGAGACCCTGAATGGCCTTTGACGAGAAGTTTCCCACTTAGGAAAAGTGCCTGGAGGAGAGTAGGAAGTCCACCCCATTGAGAATGGAGCCATTAGGATAGGGAGTATTGACTTTGGAGATGGAGCCATCAAGGTTCAGCTGCCGCCTCCTTAGCATAGTTATAGTTAACCAACGCAAGTTGCAAGTAGTTGAAGGGTTTTTCTGAGCCCGATTTCTAACACTAATCTATTGTGTAAAGTTGCACGGCCTGGAGTATACCAGCCACTTGTGAATATGTAAGAGCAGGGTCTTTTCTGTGTACCTGTAACCTGGTACTGTGGCTCGTGCCTGTAATCCCAACACTTAGAGGCTGAGGTAAGAGGATAGCAGTGAACCCAAGGCTAGCATAGGCTGTGGAGTGAGTTCCAGATCAGCCTGGGTTGCAGTGAGAATCTGTCTTAAAAAGAGAGAGAACAGGATTTACTCCTGTGTGCATATACACAACACACATACACACACACACACACACACACACACACACACACACACACACACACACACACACACACACACACACACACACACACACACACACACACACACACAGCCTGCTCTGCCTCACATCGGTGTGTTGTTCCTGAGACTTGCTGTGTTTTAAAAGTGGTAGTTAATCCAATCTCTTCCTGTCTACACATGGCCTTAAGGCATCCAGGGCAACTGTGGCATGGAGGTCCTTCGTAATTTGTCTTACCCCTACTGAGTTGCACATGGGTTCTGGAGCTTTTTCTTGGGCAGTCCTTGGATTGGAGTGGGTTCTAGGATAGTTCCCCTGATAGTCACACTGCTATTGAATACCAGGTTCTGAGAGAAGATACTGGGTTCCTAAGGAGAGGGAGGAGTCACAATTTCCATTAGGAACCTCTGTCCCTAGCCACCCTGAAACTGCTTTAGGGCAGGCATCAGTAGACTTCAAAGAGCCAGATAGTAAATAATTTAGTTTTTCCAGGCCATGTGGCTTCTGCTTCAGGTCCTGGGCCATTGTCCACTGGTGTGACAAAGACAGCAGGTGGTGATGGGTGTGGCTGGGTGAGTTGGCCTCCAGAGTACAGTATGCTGAACCCTGGCATAGTCCTGGCTCTCTGTGTTAGCTAGCTGTTGGTAAGGTTCACTTTGAAGTAGAACATCTGAGGCCATAGGAGACTCCCTGGTTTGAGAGAACTCTAGTAAAGCTGTGTCTGATTACAGTAGTCACAATTAAAGCCTAAAATTCAGTCCCCAGCCTCACAGACCCAGTGTCAAGTGTTTGATAGCCACATGGATGACCAGTGGTCGCCATATTAGACACCACAGACAGACATCCCAGTGCCACAAAAGCGCTGTTGGATAGTCCTGACTCGGAGTAGGCCATATTCCCTGTCTGTGATACCGCAGCTGGACAGAGAACTCCAGAATGGTGGCCACTCTTTGACTGGGGGATAGGAAAGACCGCGGAGGGAAAAGTCATGTCAGGCGGACACCAAAACTCACTTTGGTTTAACTTGTCTTTTTATCTGCCCTAGCCCAGAAGGACAGCAGCTGGACATAAAGAAGTCAAGCTATAAAAAGGTAAGGGCCTGCACCTTCGTTTGCATGTCTGTACACAGTCACATAGGGATACATGGGAGATGAGATGGATGTGGGGAGCCCTGTACACAGGGCTCAAGCTGGAACTAAGCCTTTTGATTCTAGCTATGGGAGGTAATGAATCTCTCCTTGGGCCAAGGCACCCACTCCTCTTCTCCCCCTTGGCCCCTTTGTTTTTGATTAGAGTTAACAGGCTTTACCAATTAGTTTAGCAACTTCTTTTTGAAAGTTTTATTTTTAATTTTGTGTGTGTGTGCGTGCGTGCGTGCGTGCGTGCGTGCGTGCGTGCGTGCGTGCGTGCGTGAATACTGGTGCCAGAAGAGGCCAGATGCCCGTGGAGCTAGGGTCACGTGCAGTTGTGAGCCGTTGAACATGAGTGCTGGGAGTCAAGCGTGGGTCCTCCACAGGAGCAGTGTGCGCTCCCAGGCACTGAGCCGGCTCTCTCCAGCTCCTAGAGTGCACGCTTGGCCACTGAGCCGCCTCTCTTGTTCCCCAACTGCAGAGATGTGTGTGGCCTTTTGGTTCTTAGTCTAATGGCAGCAAAAACTGAGTCACAGTGCCCCAGTTCCCAGCTCCCGCTGGGCCTGGTATTCCATGTGTTGGGTCAGGAAGGCCCTGTACTGCCTTTTCTCCCCAGCTCTCGAAGTTCCTACAGCATATGCAGCAGGAACGGATAGTCCAGGTGAAGGAGCTGAGCAAAGGCGTGGAGAGCATTGTGGCTGTGGACTGGAGGCATCCGAGGTGAGTGTGGGACCTGTCACTGCAGCTCAGTTGGTTTGGGGACCTGGGCCACAGATTGGGGGCCACCGAGGCACTGGTATAACATGTGCGTTTTCTCTTCTGCTGGATTTTAGGATCACATCTTTTGTCATCCCCGAGCCTTCCCTGACTTCCCAGACTGTCCAGGAGGGTAGCAGGGAACAGCCCTATCACCCTCCAGATATAAAATCCCTCTACTGTGTCCCAGCCAGCATGACCCAGCTCTTCCAGGAGTCTGGCCACAAGTGAGTTTTGGAGAGCAGCCTTTCCTGCCTACATGGTGTCGCCTGCACTTTCCTGCCCTCCTGAGTAGTGTTTTCCTGTGACTGGCAAACCTGCTTTGCCCATCTTCCTTCCTCTAAATGCAATGTCGCACCCCCCTCCCTGGACTGGGGGTGGCCTTTGGTTAGATAAACGAGAGAGTAGGCCTCTCCATCTGCAGCTCCCCATCATGTAGCCCAGAGAGAAAGGCCGGAGCCAAGGAAGAGCCCTGCCGAGCAGGAAGTGTGAATGTTTGCGTTGGACCCCGGGCACAGCTTGACCTGACCTCTGGTTGCTTCTCTCTTCTAGGAAGGGGAGCACGCTCGAGGGCAGTGAGGTCCGCAGGGTCATCATTGACTATGCCAAGAACAACAACCTGGTGGATGCAGACAGCAGAAAGTACGTGGGCAGCAGCAGTGGAGCCCGTCCTGTCAGCTCTTCATTTCTAGCCAGGCAGACATTAAAGAATGCGGGACAGTTCAGTGAGTAAAGGGAGGCACTGGCAGCCAAGCCTGATTGCCGGAGTTTGACCCTCAGGACCCGTCTGCATGGTGGCTCCTGCAGACTGTTCACGTGTGCCCTTAACGGACACGCACCGAGACATAGACGTGGACAGGAAGCATTCTGGAATGGAGAACAGATGATCGTAGCCACTTAGAATAGGCAAGCCCATTGTTTACAAACCTCAGGTCAATTACATGCTGTCTGCATGGACTATAAGCTGGGTACACAGGTCTCACACATGTCCCAACACTGATGTTCAAGTCCATATGGCTATTGTCAGGAAAAATGCAACCTTGAAAAAAATATGTAATCAGTCATTGTGGCTTTTTGGTATGATTTTTCTTATAAATGGACACAGGTGGCATGCTAACAGATAAGAGTTGCACTAATGTTTTTCTTTCCTAGACACCCTCATGATCAAAGAGCGACCCACACACAAGCATAGTGCCCCACTTTTAAAAGAGGTTTTGTTTATTTACTTTAAATTACTACCTATTTTGTGGTGTAGGGAACGGAACCCATGGCTTCTAGAAAGCTGGGTGTGCACTCCCACCACACCTCCAGCCCTGAGGTACCACTTTCACTATGTGGGTCTCTGGGGCCTTACGTAACAGCTTAGTCCAAAGACACATTACAATGACTGTAGCGTTTAGCATTTACGTTCATCCTTCCTTGCTAGCCTGACGACTGAAAATAAGCCTTGAAAGATCTTGTCACGTGACAGAACTGAGCCAAGAATCCTGGTTATTTCTTCTACCATTTGCTTCTCTTTGCCTTCCCATCAGTGGGCTTTACTGCCCGATGGCCTCTGGTCCCACAGCTGAGTATCCTGGATGGCGTAGAGTACACAGGCGATGGATGCTGTCACTTTGGAATGGTTGAGTCTTACGGTGCCTTAATGCATCTTTGTTCCCTTTAGTCTGGTGAAGTTGGATCCTATCTTATGTGACTGCATCTTAGAGAAAAACGAACAGCATGTGGTCACGAAGCTGCCGTGGGAATGTCTCCTGACCAGGTAAGAGGGACTGGCAATCCCTTCCAACTTTCCTGCACTGGTGCCTTTACCTTACAAGCCTGAATGCCCGAATCCCAGTCCTCGGAAGCCAGGTGACACCAGGCACACCTCTGCAATTGTCCTCTGAGGAGATGGAGGCAGACACAAGAATGCCTGGGAGCTCATGGGTCAGATATGTGTGCAGCTGTGGAGAACAAAGGGACCGTGTTCTAAAGAGGCCGAAGTTTAAGACTGCCTCCTGAGAGTGCTCTTACTCCTCCACACGTTAGCATGCCATGCAGGGGCCTGCACGCATTCACACGAGCACACACAAGCATACCTGCAGTCACTTCATACAAAGGCCGAGTAAAACGTGCATTGCTGGAACATGTGAGCAGAGTGACAGCACTTGGAGACAGGAAGCTGGGAAGGTCTATTTTTGAGGTGGTTAGTAACCTCCACAAAGCAGGCAGCAGATTCCCAGGAAGCCAAGCAAGTGGAGAATTTCCAGGCACTCAAGTCACCGTTGTTCCTTCTCTAAGTCAGTGGGTTTCAACCTTGGCTATACCTTGGAGATCTTGGACTGAGTTCATTGGTCTGTGTGGTTCAGCTCCCCAGGTGATCTCAATGCCTCGTAAGCCGCAGCCAGATTAGAAATAAGTGTGCCTCAGAAATTCTCGCAGTGCTCATGGTAGCAGGATGCAGAGATATCTGTTTATAACTGGGACTCTCGTTTTAGGTGTTTGCAGAATATGCAGCCTGCCTATCAAGTGACATTTCCTGGACAGGAACCCATTCTGAAGAAGGGGAAACTCTGTCCAATTGACATCACCCTTGCCCAGAAGGCTTATAATAAAAAGGTAATTTAAAAATGCTGGGGCATTGGCTGTGACTCAAGGCACAGCATTTGTTCACCTGTGGTAAGGCCCTGGGTTCCATCCCTTCTACCACCCAAAAAAGAGCCAGTGCTTGGGGGGTGGTCACTTAGTTCCCCTGCTGAGTTCTAGTTTCCTGTTATGATGGGAGCCTTTTGGATTTGACGGCCCGTGCTGTGTGCCTGCCTGCACTGGCCCTGGCTGAGGGCTATCTTTAAGCACTCCCTGCCTGCCCTGTGGGATTTTGTACAAGAAACTTGCTAGAACTTGTTTCAAAAGTGAAGACTATTTTAGCTTGAGTTTTTCCTTGGTACTGCTTTATAGGCCTTCGTCTCTTACACAGTCTCCCTCTTGGGCCTTGCTCAATGAAGTTAACTTGTAAAATTTGCTGAAGGAGCTTTGTGTAGCTTGGCAACACAAACTTGCAGGGAACAAATTATAACTGCCTTCAAATTTATAGAAAGCTGATCTCTGCGAAAGGAGTGTCCCTACTCTGCATGTGTAGAGGAGAACACACACAGGCTTGGTCTCAGAACTGTGCAGGGTGTGTGGTTCTGGGCCCAGGCTTTGGGGTGCCATGTGATCTCATTTTCCTTCTGTGATGAATGGAGGTCATACCTGGCCTGTACCTCAGTGACCAAATGCTGGCTGTGTGTAGGTTAAGTACTAAGCAGGACGCAGCACCTAAATGAGAGCAATTACATGCCCAACAGTATACCCAACACTTGCGTATATTAAGCATGAATCTTTTGTTAATAATGTATCACCCAAAGGTGAAGCCCCGGTGTAACCTGAAATGGTGAGTTATTTCCTGGAGGGTCTGCAGGCCGAGATTTTTGTGAGCACTTTTGGAGGTAGAGTCTCCGGAGGAAGCTGCTTTTCAGTGTGGCCTCTAAAGCCTCACTGAGTGTGGCACTGTGTCTGTAGTCCTTGCAAGCATGAAGCTTTCTGTGAAGGCCTCGTGGAGAGCTGCCCTTCCAGGCCGTGTGGCGGTGGTGCTTTGTCATCTCTCGGTGTGAACTCGAGAAGTTGAACAGCAGGAAGAGGACTATAACTTTTCATGTTTATTTTTAACTCTGTGTGTTGCGGGTGTTCTGCCTCATGCCTGTCTGTGTGCCATGTGTGGTGCCTGTGGCGGCCAGAAGGGGGCGTCAGAGTACCTAAGAGTGGAGTTACAGACAGCTGGGAGCTGCCATGTGGGTGCTGGGAGCTAAACCCAAGTCCCCTGGAAGAGCAGTCACGTTCTTAACCACTGAGCCATCTCTCCAGCCCTGGATTGTGATCTTTATCACTTTAAAAAAGGATTTGTTTATTTCTCTTTTGTGTGGTTAGGTTTTTCATCTTTATGTATGTTTGGATACCACACATATGCAGTTCCCATAGAGGCCAGCAGAGGGCATTAGATTCCTGAGGGAATTGGAGTTAGAGGGTTTTGAGCTGTCTTGTGGGTACAGGGAATTGAATTCAAGCTTCTCTGGAAGACCAGCAAGTACTGTTAACCACTGAGCAATCTCTCCAGCCCTGATTGTGATTTGAAAAACAAAACACAGCATTAATGCTTTTCTTTGTGCCCTGGGGTCACATTCTTCTCATTTGTTGCTAATAATGGAAAAGTGCCATGCTTTTGACTAGCTATGTGATCTTAAAGAACTGTTGTCAGGCACAAAGTGTGTATTATTGTCATCATCATCATTATCGGGATTGGGGGGGCATGTGTGCTGCAGCACAGGTATAGAGGTCAGAGGTCAAGGTCAACTTTGTGGTGGTGGCTCTCTCCGTCTGCCTTCTGTGGGGCCCAGGCACTGAACTCCAGCTGGCAGGCTTGTGCAGCAAGCACCTTTCCCACTAAGCCGTCTCCCCTGCTGCTTCTGCTGTTAGCTTCAAAACAGTCCTTACCTTGCATGGCCTGGTGGTACCCGCCTCTAATCCCATCACTCAGGGAACAGGCAGGTAGGTCTCTGTGAGTTAGAGGCCAGCTTGGTGTACCTAGTGTGAAGCCAACCAGAGAGTCATAGTTGAGACCCTGTCTTAAAAAAAAGGAAAGAGTTCTTAATCTTTGGAGATATATATACTTCAATATTTATGTATGGAATGATCTGAAGTATACGGATTTGCTTTAAAGTAATCTAGGAGCCATAAACCCACATGACCTGTAAATTGACAACTATTGAAATTGGTGGTGGATATGTAGGCATCCATTATACTCCTGTACTTTGTTTTGAGACTGGGTCTCATTATGTAGCCTTGGCTGACCAAGAGTTTGCTATATGTAGACCAGGCTAGCCTCAACTCTTAACTCAGAGATTTGTCTGCCTCTACCTCCTGAGTGCTGGGATTATAGATGTGTATCACTATGCTTGGCACCATAATATTGTACTTTTATTTATGTTTTAAATTCTCCATGGTTAAAAACTCTTAAACGTCATAGGAAAGATAGTGTCTATGAACATAATGTGGGATGGGCAGAAAGACATCGGGGTTACAGCAATGGAGAGCTATCAGGGAATATGGGTGAGATGGCTGCCGAAAGGCCCTTCCCAGGACAGAGCACGCCGTGAATGAACACCCTCCATCATTACCGTCCCCCAGGTGACTGTGGTCCGGAACTTGGAGACCTATGGTCTCGACCCATGCGCAGTGGCTGCCACTCTCCAGCTGCGGTGTCAGGCCAGCACCATCGTCTCTCCTGCCCCTGGGGCCAAAGACAGTCTACAGGTGCAGATCCAGGGAAACCAGATCCACCACCTTGGCCAGCTGTTGGTTGGTGAGTATCCCTTCTGAGAAGACACTTTGGGCTGCTTGGCAAAGATCTTGCCGCAGACTCAAGTCTGGTTAGTCATCATACCTGTATCTGTACACACAGTGTCTTCACAGTGATGCAAAAATGGTACATTCCAGAGAAACTGTGCTTCAGATTTTGAAGTATGAACTCTTCCAGAACTACCATTTGCTAGACTGTTGAGATGCTAGGCAGTAGCAAGAGCCCCTCCCCCCAGTCATGTGACCAAGGTGGGGCATAACCAGAATGACATACTATGCTAAGCCACTTAACTACAGTGGATGGTGCGCCTTTTCAACTTACCATATTTTTCTCTTTACTAATTAAAAGAATTATATGTAAATGAGTGTTTTGCCTGCATGTATGTCTGTGCATTGTGTGTGTGCCCGGTGCCCTCAAAGGAGGGTGTCAGATCCTCTGGCGCTGCAGTTGTAGCTGTGAGCTGTGGTTGTGAGCTGCTGTGTGGATTCTGGGAGTTGAAAACTGGATCCTCTGGAAGAGCAGCAAATGCTCTAACTGCCAAGCCAATTCTCCAGCCTGCGGCTACTGTATTTCCAACTCACAGTGGGTGTGTAAGGGGACATGACCCCATCAAGGAGAAGCAGTCTGTATTTGCATGTACATACACTGTGGTTTACAGCAGTGAGCAGGAGATGAAGCCAGTGTTTAACCCTGACCTTTGGCCCTTTCTTTCCATTGTACATATCCTTAGCTGTCCTCCTGATTTCCCTTTCTAGAAATCATGCTGTGAGTGCCCCAGCTGTGCCTGGCATCCAGCTGGGCTGTGGGAGGACATCTCTTTGGTTATAATTGCTGCAGGACTGTTGCCTGTTCTGCAGAGGGGGGGGACTGAGGTCCAGAGAGACGCACTCAACCTTGCCTGGAGTTCACCTGACTCAGTACTGTAATTGGGCTCAGAATCTTTATTCTTTAGAGCCAAAGTTGTTTTGATTCCCTCTGGGTCTCTAGCCTCTACTTTGTCCCTCATTTAAGCCCTCCTTCACGTTCTTCCTGGCTCACCTTTCTAAACTAAACAATCCCGTCATCCCCCCCCCCCCCCCAGGGATTATGCCTTCAGGAATAAGTCCCTCCCAGCCTGCCCTGTGTGTCCTCCAGCTTCTTTCCCTGGCTTCTTTACATCCTGATCCAATCCCAGACAGTTCTGTTCCCACATACACCGGACACTTGACATCTACTTGCTTGTACCTGGCTGTCCCTTGTCTTGTGTGACTCCTGTATCCCTGATCTGTCTGTCCTTACAGTCACTGGCACAGCTCAGGGGTAATGCCCATTTCCCTTTGAATGTGGTTAAAAATTGCTAACATTAGTGCTTCTCAACTGTGTTGATGTTTCTGGTTAGTGTCTGGAGGTTGGCTAATTTTTTTCTCTAATGTCTGCTGAACCCTCTGCAAAATAGAACTTGAACTAGATCTTGCCTTTCCCATGCCCGTGTTACACTCAAGAGACTAGCACATAGCACATGCTCCATAAGTAGAGTTAACTCATGGCCTATGACAATCCACAGCAGCTAGCTTTCAAAACTGAGCTCCTTTATGTGGAGCCACATGGGGTAGGATGGGACCAAGAAGAGACAGAAGGAAAGAGATGAACACACACCTGAACAGATACACATCTCTCTCATCTGGGTCAGCGGCTCTCATTGTGGGTTGCGACCACGTGGGGAGGAACAGCCCTTTCACAGGGGTAGCCTATGACCATTGGAAAACACAGATTTATATTACGTGTTATAGCTAGCAATGTTACAGCTATGAAGTAGCAATGAAAATAATTTTATGGTTGGTATTATTTTGTTTTTATTTTGGTTTTTCAAGACAAGGTTTCTCTGTGTATCCCTGGGTGTCCTGGAACTTGCTCTGTAGACCAGGCTGACCTCAAACTCAGATCTGCCTGCCTTTGCTTTCCATGTGCCAGGATTAAAGGTGTGCATCACCACCACCCGGCTGAGGAATTGTATTAAAGGGTCATGGCTTTAGGAAGTTTGAGAAGCACTGATCTATATGATAGCTAGCAGGGTGTAAATGACCAGAATACACCGTTCACCTACTGTGAGGTAAATGGTCCATCCTGGATGTCCCAGACACTGCCAAGCTTGAACAGATGTAGAAGGCGGGTCAGGTGTTGGAAATGTTTGAAACAGATCCTTAACAGCAGGGATGAGCACTCTGGAAGTTTAGTGAACAGGAAGGGGCAGGTGGTTACAGGGCCCAAGGGGCATGGAATGCAGGGAGGGGCCATAGAAACTTGAGACCAGGCTTGGCTGAAGATTTTCTTTTTGGATTGTAGAAGAGTATCGGCTCCCTGGAAAATACATCCAAGGCCTAGAAAAGGCCCCCAAACCTGGCAAGAAGTGACAGACTCATTTTATGCAGTGGATCCCATGGGAACCCAGGTTCTGAGCTGGTAATTGACATGAATATTTTCAACTTTTACAAATAAAAAATGTAATTCTTTACTGAAAGCTTTTACTCTAATCTAAATCTGAACGCCCGTGTCCTTCGCTTAGTGAGAAGAGTGTCCACGTGGTTTCTGTGATTTAGTTCCTGCCCCATGTAAGAGCAGTGCAGCCCATCCAAAGCACAGCAGGCCGAGCCTTCCTGCTTCTAAAGCCCCTCCAGACAGCCAGCTTCCTGCTTAGTGTCCCTGTGACCTAATTAACCACCTAGGCCTGCCAGCCCCCCCTGTCTCATAGAAACAGCCTGGCTATTCTGTGTCCTCAGTCGCAGCAACTAAAGGAAGTAACTTCAAGCAGAGCAGCAGCAGCTAGGCCGGCAGACGTGAGAACAGTGAGAACAGAACATGGGTTCCTATGCGACCGTGCCCTTCCCCGGCTGGATACAGCGTGCTGCCACTAATGGCTAAGTTTGGTAGCTTTGTTAGAGTGACGGCTTCTACAAGTGCCTTCGTTAGCCCCAGCTTCTTGCTGGAAGCTTGGGTTGTTGGAAGGGCTCTCCAGGAGGAAGAGCTAGGTTTACACAGGGTCACTGGAGACAGACATGGCTCCACCTTGGTTTGTGCAGGTATTATCTGCATCCAGGGTTCTCTTTGTAAATAGGAATAAGAGCTGTGCTGTTACAAACTCCTTAAGAGTTATTGGATTTTACCGTTAAGAAAGAATTGGGTTTTGGTTTTTGTTTTTTTCTCATTCTTTTAAAAACAGATGAAAGAGGGTGCTCCTCTGCTGTCCACCAAACCTGGAGAGGAAGGGGTGGGTGTAAAAATGTGACAGCTCCCGCCTCTTGCTGTGAAACCAAGAACAGGCCTTTTCACCGGGCAGTCAACTTAATCTCACTAGCCCTCTCTGTAACTGTGTGTGCATATGGGACCTGGAAGTAAGTGCCTTCTAGAAGCCAACTCTAGCAGGGCCCCATTACAACAAAACCTTTATACGAGCGGTCAGGACTGGCGGGTGCAGAGCTAACAAATGTCCCTTGTGGCCAGCAGCTGACACGCAGCACTGTACTGCGTCTCACAGGCGCGTCTGTTCTGCATGCTCTTGGAAGGTAGTGTTGCAGAAGCTGACTTCTCGCTAGAGGCACAAAGCCTGTAAGGGTCTTTCCTTCAGTGTGCTTCAGCCTGCACTCTGCTATGGCCGTGTGCTGTCCAGGCCTGTGCCGGGGTGTTTTCCAGGAATAGTGATGCGTTTGCACTGACTCATCTTCCTGTCTCCCCTGTGAGTGGTATGGACATGTGGAAAGGGGTGGAACAGAGTCAGACCGTGGAATGGAGTCTCTATATACCCTAAACCCAATAATCCGTTCCAAGGTCAGACTATGAGCTCTGAACTTACTAATGCCATGCTACAGTGAATGAATCTTCCCACGCCCCAGACTTACATAGTGATTGAATTTTCCTAATTTTTTGGGTTTTTTTTGGGGGGGGGCGGTACTGAATGTCCTATCTGTGTGTGTGTGTGTGTGTGTGTGTGTGCGTGCGTGCGTGCGTGCGTGCTCGCACACACACACATTATAATTATAAATAACATAATATATAAATTCAACCTGCTCTACTTGTGTAGTGTTCCTTCAATGTATGATTTCAGGGTTGACCACCAACCAGGTATTGGATAGCCAGTTACGGAGCTCATCCCTGGAGAAGACTATTCTCCCACTTTCAGCATTCCGTAGTTAATTCAGTTCTTAGTCTAGCAGTGGGGCCCCATGGGGTCCCCCATTCGTGTTGGCCAGGTTTCAGCACCACACATGATTTCCTTCCTGAGTGGGCCTTAAATTAAACAGTTGGCTACCACTAAGAGAAGAGTGCACCGTTGTACCCTTAGCGATATTTTGCTGTGCTGGTCGTTGTGGTTTATAGGTATCACTGTTGGTTGCTTCCCTCCCTTGGGGACTTGAATAGCCCCCCAACCTGTCTACTTTTGCTTTCATGTTTTTTGGTTTCTGCAGTTACTCCAGGTCATATTTTTTACTTCCTGAAGATTTGGCGCAGGCGAGCCACAGGTGAGAGAACATGAGTTGCTTGTCTTTGTGGGTATGGGTTACTACTTAATGTGATCTTTTCTAGTTCACATTTACCTGGAGATTTCATCGTGTTTCGCTTTTCTTTCCAGTGAATTCCACACTTACAACTGTACTCCATAGCGTATTAGAGCATTGCACCTGGATTTCCCTGTCCATCTTTCACTTGAAAGTCATTCAGGTTGTTTCCAATTCCTAGCTGTTGTGAATATAGCACCAGTGAACGTGACTGGGCGTGTGTGTGTGTGTGTGTGTGTGTGTGTGTGTGTGTGTGTGTGTGTGTACTAGGAAGTCTGCTCTTTTGCTAAGAAGTGGTGGCACAGCTGGACAATATGGTAGATTTACTTTTGGAGTTTTGAAGGTTCTCTACATGGATTTCCAAGAGTGGTGTACCAGTTTGCAATCCCATCAAAAGTGAGTGAGATTCCCTTTTCCTCACATTCTTTCCAGCATTTGTTGCCAGTTTGACTGGCAAAAACCACAAATACTGATTGGTATTTCCCTGAATGCTAGGGATAATGAGCATATTTTGAGATATTTCTTAGCCATTTTTATTTTGAGAAATCTGTTTCCTTAGTCCATTTTCTGAATGGGTTTTTTGCATTTTTGACTTTTCAAATTCTTTATATATTCTGGATTTTAGTGCTCTGACAAATGTATGTCTGGCAAAACTCTTTCATCCTGTGGGCTTCCTCTCTCCCTTTGGTTTCCTGAATTGTTGGCTTTAATTTCTGGGCAAATGGAACCCTTATTCAGGGAGTCCTTTCTCTAAGCCTGTATTTTGCTGGAAACTGCCTATATTTCTATAGCAGTTTTAGTGTGTCAGGTCTCACATTTAGGGGTTTTTGATCCATTTGGAGTTAGTTTTTGTGCAAGAGGATGGAGTCGGGTGGTAGGAAGTAGTCTTAAGTGGGTGGGCCACATGTCTGTCCTGGCCAAAGCCTGCAGGTTGGAGTCTGTGTGGCAGGGATGACCTGACTGGGTGTGGTGCCTGGAGTAGGGGACGAGGCAGACCCACCTGGCATGGACCCTGGTGTAAGATGTGTGGCACCAGAGAGGTTAGATGTCAGCTGATTCTTTAAAATGTTTTATTGTAAGCAGGGGTATGGTGGCAGATGCCTTTAATCCCAGCACACAGGAGACAGAAGCAGGTGAATCTGAGTTTCAGGACAGCCAGGGGCTACACATAGAGTGTGGGTACACATTTGCCACAGCACACACACATGTAGAAGTCAGAAGCACATTTAAGAGTCTGTTTTCTCCTTCTCCCATGTGGGTTCCAGAGAACAGGCTTGGCGGCCAGCACCTTTATTCACTGGTCCTCTCATGAGTGCTGTGATTGGCTGGCTGGGTTAACGGTGTCGGTGGAGAGCCCCTGCAGCCTCCACGCAGTGCGTGATGCACGAGCAACACTGGAAGGCAGTGGTCCTCTCTAGTTAACTTCAGCAGCTGCTTCTGTGAATTCCGAGATGCCAAGTTAACATCTTAGTTTTAAGTGATTCCAGAACAGGGCTGATGCTTACCTTTGTAGCCAGAAAGCCCCTGCTCGTTTCTAACTCAGTATGTGTGTTGCTGTGAGTCTCCTCCCTCCCCAGCACTAGGGAGATGGAGAAGAGGTAGTACTCTAGGTTTGGACAATCTTTTCAAAAGCATCTGGATAGTCACCTTTATTCCCAGCTTACCACAAAAGACTGGGCTCTGCCAGGAAAGGCAGCTGCGGCTGCCCTGTGCCTCACGCCGGCTCAGTTCCCCTAAGACGCGAAGCTCAGTGAGCTGTTTTTGCAGTAAGCTTTTATTACTCATTAAAAAACATATAAGAAAGACATTTAGAAAGAAAATATTCTCAAAACACCCACAGAACAATACAACCATAGAAGGCACTACCCGCAGTTAACCCGGCTCTGGGACTGAAGGAACGTGACCCTTCCCAGAGGCTCAACCTCAGTACAGGTCCCGAGTCTAACTGTGCTTAAACTTTTAATTTTACCATAACTTTCTGAATAAACACCTTTTCTTTATATATAGCTATATGCCTCTATGTGAATATACACACATATATGTATTTGTATATATATACACATGACTTTTTGTCTCAAAAATAAAATAGTCATCCATGGAGGGAGGTTCTCAGCAGCATTCACAGTGTTTGCAGCAGGAGCCATGCCTTCTCCTAATGCTACACACATGCAGGATGAAGGGACTGACTTCTGTCTGTCCCTGTAATCCACAGGAGGGAGGGAAGCAATGAGGCTGAACATGAGGTGGCAGACAGCCAGGGCTGATGGCATGCACAGCCTCAGAGTCTCTAGTGCATGTTGTTTTGGCAGCTCTGAAGACTGAATGCCAAGGACCCAGAATTCCTCTGTGTTGTGGCGCGCTGTGGACTAGCCTGAGCTGGGCCGGGGACTTTTGAGGCTACGTGAAGAAGCTTAGGCTTGAAAGGACCCAAGGGGTGTGGAGAGGCAAGGGCAACAAGAAAGTGGTGTGTTCTGAGGCCGGGCAAGTTTTAATCCCGCTCTATTGTGTGTCTTTGCAGTCCTGGCTAGTTTGTGTTCCACTTGAACTAGTCAGAGCTGTAGTCATAGCCTGATGTTGTCATCGTGGTTAATAATATCACATCTTCAAAGTCAGAGTGTGACCAGGAAGTGTGATGGCAAAGAGGTGTGTGATCTGTCTGTGCTCTGAGGAATCCCCTGTCAGCTCCTCTCTACACCACCATTGTCTTCTTCCTGCCGGGAGCAAGCCAGCTGGAGAACTTTCCGGAAAACACACTGTTCTTTTCTCTGAAAACAAAAAGGCACCGAAGTCCCTGGGCAGGCCAGGCCCACAGGCTTGCTGAGGGCTGTGCTACAAGCAAACCCTGCTTTGCAGCAGAAAGGACCCCGCCACTGTAAGTGATCCAGGCTGCCCCTCAGTCAGGTAACAGCTGGAGAGGATGGATGCCGAGGTGGACTGCGTGGGCCAGGACCCTCTGCTTCCTAGTTGCAGGCAGCTTGGAGTAGCTTCTCTGCGATACTTTCTGGTGACTCAGCAGGAAACTAAAATTGATAGTGGCTGGCTTCCCTTTGGTAGAAACCCATGAGGATAACAACAATATTAAGTTCAAATTTTAACATAACAGACATGCTGAAATACCACACAGATGTAAGTAAATGCCTTTGCATGTGCACAGCCCATGGGGTGACAGACAGGGCCTGATTGGGCTGGAGCCTCTGGAAATCTCAGGCTAACCCTGAGTGTCTAGTCCTAGTGAAGAGGAGCCCCCTGGGGGCAAGGAGGACAAGAATCTCAAGACAAGAAATCTCAAGAATCCTTGAGATTTCAAGGACTCAGCTGAATAGGCCACATTTGACCTCTAAATAAGATACTGTAGGTGGCAAAGAAGAATTAATTAAATCCAGAGAAAGAAGACGGGGCTCTAAAACCTTTCTTCTCTTTTTGCCGGCTGGTGTGATTGATGGGAACTATTTGGTTTGTGAAAGGCCAGCAGATTGAGCAGGGAAACTGTTCGTCCCACGTGAGTTCTGATCCAGGCAGAATCTCCAGAGTCATGTCATGGCGCAGTGGGTTGTCAGGACTTGAACCCTGCACAGACACTTTGTGAAAGAGACTTTGTGCCACATCTGTTAACCCTGCAGGCACAGGTGGACCCAGAGGCGGCTTGAGAATGTCTGTTGCAAAACAATAAAATAAATTGGAGGGCGCTGAGAGGGCAGGGAGGAGGAGGCTGGCTACCCAGGCTTCCCTTGCGACTCCCGCAACGCCGCCTGCAGTCTCTGCCGGAATGTGTCGTACTTCTTCTGCACTTGGTGGATTTTGTCCTGCTCCTCTTTTTCCAGGATAGTTAAGAAGTTCTGGAGTTCAGGAATGGAAAAGGCATCCCACTGAGGAGGAGGAGGAGGAGATGGAAAAAGCAGGGGAAATGGTTAGAAGCTGACACGACTCGAGGGCGCTGCCACTGTCTCCAGTCTGCATCAGTGAGCCAGCCCCACACAGTTTGAACATGCAGGTACCATGAATGACATTTGTACTGTACACGACGGTCACATCAGCCCCAGAGGGCCAGGTCCTGGCACCGCATCCCATTTTTACAGAAGAGTCAACCGAGGGCTTCTTCGCTTTGGTGCTGGCTGTGACCTCACTGGCTGTGGACGTCAGGCACCAGACCCCACCCTGCTGTCCAGCTCCTCGTGAGCCAGTGTACCCTGTATACAAACCCTGACACCTCTCAGTTGGCTCTGGCTGGACTGACCTCCACATGGGAGAAAGGGCCGAGACTCCAGGCTCTGAATACAAGGGAGCATTTATGGTGTGTCTGCTTTAATACCCACACTCCATGGAGAGAAGGTAAGGAAACCACACCATGGAGCAGCCATGTGGACAGAGCTGGACGCTGAGTGTCCCAGCCCTCGGGCCCACTGGCTCCCCTTCCCAAAGTTCTCAGCTGTAGACTCCCACGCTGAGTTGTCCTGGTTGAAATGAGGGCAGAACCCTGTTCCACCCAGATCCTTCAGACCTCAGTGACCCACCCCCAATCCTGCTCAGCCTCCACCGAGCAGTGATAAATACTTAGACCTCACCCCCTTAACATCCCAAGTGTCCTGGGCTTGGAAGATAACTGCATTTTTGCCAGGGTACTGACAGTAGTCAGTACCCCCTTGTAGAAAGGAAGTCATTTTAGGAGAGAAAATGGTTCAAAACTGCCCTTGCCGAGTAAAACCCAGTTGGAAATTGCTGGACCTTTGGCCATCCTGGGGCAAAACCAGCCTGGGTCCAAATACAGATTCTCAGTGTGTAACCGCACTCCAGTACACGGCCTCAGTCCCATTTCCACAAGCAGCAAGTGAAGCCCTTGGCACAGGCATTGCCATACGGAGCTTATGCCCCGCTTCCTGTGGTGTGGCAAGCACTCCCTCACCTACACTGTGCTAGCCCTGCAGCGCTCCTCTCTTCCCACCCAGGGCTGGGTCTGCAGAGTCCAAGCATACCTCTACTTCTCCGGTTTCATTCTCCTTTAGCACAAAGCTGAGGACGTCCGTGTCAGGCCCAGCAAGCAGGCGCAGGTAGAGAGGGCAGTCGGCAATGGAGAGTTTCTGGAAGAGCACTGCAAATAAAGAACGAAGGCTTGGGTGCTCCTCCCGAAAGAGCAGGACGGGGCGGGGGGGGGGGAGAAGGGGGGGTTGGAAATGCACAGGTTGGGGCAAATAACTGGACATGGTGGTGTTGATGGCCATGGACCTGACAAGACCGTGGTTGCTCAGAGAGACAGGGCCTTTCATTCTGGCCGGCATTCACGGGCCCCTGCCTCCACTTACATCATCTTCCAAAGGAAGCAGAACAAGGGGCAGACTCCTCATAAAGATTAGGAGCCCAGAACCCAGATCGTGTCTTTCCTGTGCATGGAATTAGACAGTGATAGGCATGAGCTGCTCGTGCTCTCCCTCTGCTGCCCGGAAGGCCACACATCCTATCCAGGGCTCCCAGTGGATTTAATGACAGCATGTGGGCACTGGCAGACTGGGGAAAGGCTGGAAACATGCTCCTCATACCTTGTCCATCTTTGTGCATCCTCTTAAAAAGTGCAAACTTGTGTGGGTTGTCCACAACCATAAATTTCTTGAGCAGCCCCTGGATGACCTCACTGACGGTGGTGGAGCTGCTGATATGCAGCTGCTTGATGGCATCAAGTGGCAGGTAGAAGGACGTCCGTTTGTCTGTGGTGGCTGCAGGGTTCACTTCCTTAATGGCATCGTAGATAGACTGGGGCCGGATCCCAGCGGGTACCGTCACTGGCCGCCGCAGCTTCAGATGCACTTTGATGAAACCTGTGTAGGTGCCATCTTCACTCTGCAAGTGGGGAGTAATGCCTGAGTAACAGAAGCCCCGATGGGCCATTCCAGCCAGCCTGTGGACTACTTCTTGAGTCTGCCAACTCCAGAGGCTGGACGTAGGACGCTCCCCTCTCCTCAAGGGCCAGGGGGGTCTGGACCCCACTTAGCAGAGAGGATTGGTGGGGCTACTGTGGCTTCCTTCACAGGGAGTTTAGGCTGGCTGGCCCAAACCCTCTACCAGACGGGTGCCAATTGCCTTTGTTACAGAGTCCTCATTCTATAGGCACCTCTGGACCGCAGAGCTAGGCAGGGGCAGCAAGAGCCTCAGAGGTTGAGTCCAGCCACTGACTGGCTCCAGTCTGCCGCTGCTGTGGCACCTGTGTGACCCCAAAGAGCCAGTTGTTGCTAGTCTCCAGCAGGGGGCAGGGTTCTTCAAGAGCCTCTGACACTGTGCAAGGTCCCCGTGCTTGCAGTACATGCTCCACTCCTCTTGCAAAATTCCCCTGGCCAACGGCTTCCTGGGGACCAAGCCTCAAAGCCTTCATCACCATCTTTAATCCCCTAAAGATCTCTTACACTGACGTAAGGAGAGGTTAAACTTTCCCAAACTGGCCAGAACATAGATGGAACAGAGATTGTATCTGGAGTCTATTCTAAAACCTAATCTATTTCTGTGGAGAGAGGGGGCAGAGGGGATTCTAGATGGGGAGGGGTGGGCAGGCCCTGCTTACCAATTTCATGCCCAGGCAGTGTTTCTCCCGGCTGTTGTAGCTGTCAATCTTCTGCTTGATCTCCTGTAGCGTGGGCGGGTGCTGCGTCTCCTCCACCTTACAGACATTCTGGAGCAAACAGAAGTGGAGTGGGTACAGCTCTCGGGATGGGAAAGGCAGTAGGCATACCTCCCAGACGCCTCCCCAGCTGGAAACCAGTGTCAGTGTGCCACACTCAAGCACGGGCTAGGAGCTTGTGGATGGGTAGAATGTCATATGATGAGTTTGCTAAGGAGAAGGTGCTCATGGATGGAAAGATGCAAAGTCTGGGCCTCTGTGTCTCAAAGGAGCAATGATGAAGCTGCAGCAGTATGAATGCATGGCAGCAGCAGAAGCTGACAGCTCTCAGAACCAGGAAGCAAGGGCACATGTCCTCTGGTTCAGAGGTCACGTTGGGCCAATGCGCTTTGCTCAGAAGAGGTAAAGATAGTTTGGCGAATGAATGAACTGGTAAGGATAGGGGGCTGTAGTCCCTCTTCTAGGGACAGTCAGCATTTCCTGAGCACCTAAGTACTCGGCCATCTCCTCTGGTCTCACAGAACCAAGCTGCGGGATGATTCATTACCCCAGTTTCCAAGTGAGAACACCAAGACTAAGGTATTTATCAGCGTGTCTAATAGCCTCATCCTCATGTGCCCTGCTGTGTTCTCCCTGCACCCCATGCTTCGTTCTCCTCCTGTGGACCCCTGGTGTCCCCTTCCCAGCCTCGAGCAGGCAGAGGGATGGGGTTAGAGTGGAGGCCTACCCCTTGCAGTGTGGTGCATGGTAGACGCTGAGGTCGACACAGTTTTGTCTTCATGCTGCCTGCCCTGCGTGGCTTGGATAGGAGCTGGTTGGTGAAAATTCTCCCTGAATTATCCAGACGTTCAGCAGACTTAAGACCAGTTTAGTCTCCTCTGGGCCCCAGAGAGGGATGGCTTTGACATCCTGACACCTGCTCTTGGGTTTGGTTTGGGGAATTTTACGACAGGTCCCACATCACACTGCCACCGCCACCAAGAAACCTCGCCCCTGACCTTTCCCTTCAACCCACCCATCTGTGGGGTTTCACACTGCCAGCATCCCAATGCAGACTCCACAGTTGCCAAGAGGGTGGGCGCTGCTGAGTCTAGATGGCTCCGCCTTCCCAACGCTCCACAGAGAGGAGGCAACATCTCTTTATTACAGGCTCTTTCCATAGTCTGCGTCCCGTACACCTCCCACTCATTGCTCCTCATGGCAACATCAGTGTGTTGGCTGTTTTAGACACCTTGTCAGACATAATACCTACCTTGTTCTGTCCCCCACCCCCATGTGCCACACTGCTGGTGAGTAGCCAAGAATGAAGTCCATTCAAGCCTGGAGTTTTCAGGTGGCCATGTGGTCACTCTGGGGCAGTCTTTCTGCTGCAGGGATCAGCACCTCATCCCACCAGTCATGGTCACTGAATTTTAACACTGCAGGGTTGGGATTGACAGCTGGCAAACCAAGACCCAACCCGTGGAACAGTCATCTAAGCTGTCCTGATCAGTGTGGCCAGCTCTAGGGAATCCCAGTGGGTCTTGCTTATCTGGGAAGCTGGCGGCATCTGGTAAAATGTGGGGGCCTGCCAGGGTGTCCTCTTAGATGTCTGAATTGGACCTTGATGAATGTCCAAGGAAACAGTTTCTGGGCCATCTCCTGATTGCTGTGAGCCTCACAGGCTATCCTCATGTTCTGTTGACTCATTGATCTGGGGGCTTCCAAGCTGGCGCCCCTCACTTCTACAACTCCCCATAAGCTGGGCACACATCTACTGACCAGATGGACCCGGCTGTGGCTGTGGTTCTGCCTCGCCTTCTGGCCATTTCCACTCAGAATAGGCTGCTGTTTTGTACTTTACTCTGCCCGTCTCTAAGAGGGACAGGCTTACTCCAGTTTTCAGTCACCCTCCAGCCGTTTCCTTGTTGAGGCAGCAGAAGGCCGGTTTCCTACTTTGGACCATAGTGAGTCACAGCAGCCTTGTCCTTAGATTTCTTCTTCCTGTTCTACTTTTATTCATTACATCAACCTGTCCTCTTCCCTTCCCACAAGCCTGGGAAATGATGCAAGTGTGTGCCATGGGTGCCTTCCAGGCAGGCCGAAGGTAGCATCCCTTGACCTCAGCATGGGAAGGTCTGGCCTTCCAGGTGTGTGGGTAAGCTCCACCTACCTAGAAGTGTCAGCAGCCTGTGTGTGGCCAACTCTGTGAACCTTGCTCCCATAGGATTTCATCGTCAAATGTCAGCCCAGTTCAGGCTGGCTGCTGCCCACTGCGAACCTGCCAGGCAGGATCTAACGTCCAGGTGCAATGAATCACCTAAAGCAGGCCAACCAGCGAGCCCTGTCCAAGAACTCCAAATTCGCCAGCAGCCTGGGAAGCACCATAGAGTCCAGACTCTGGGTTCTTAAACCTCTGAGCACACTGGAATCACTGGGGAGTTTCTAGAAATATGGGTTCCCCAACTTTCTTTTCAGAGAGGGCTAATTTCATTGTTCTGGGATACAGCCCAGGAACAAGGATTTTAGAAATCTCTCAGGTGATATCACCATGTCTCAGGGTCTAGAAACCATGAGAGGACCCAACAATCTCATCCCACCACCGAGCTAACAATATTTGGGGGCCCAAAGATAAATGGTTCCCCGTGCTTTACCTAAAAGGCACAGATGCCCCTCCCCACCCAGATGATTCTCTAGCATCTCTATTAAAGTACCCTGATGGGATGGGAGTGGGGCAGAGGAGCATTGCAAAGTCCAGGCCCGCCTGGCGCATGCAATGAGCATCAAGACTCCATCTTAAAATATCTTCAACAAGCCCAGCACAGAATAGATTTATCCTAAGTCAAATGTGGCTGTCATTTATCTTTTGTTTTTGTTTTTTGAAACAGGGTTTCTCTTTGGTTTTGGAGCCTTCCTGGAACTAGCTCTTGTAGAACAGGTTGGCCTGCCTCTGCCTCCCAAGTGCTGGGACTATTTTAAGTACTTTGTCTGTGAAGGGTCAGGTGGTAAACATTAGGCTTCAGAGTCCATAGTCTGCTGCATCTACTCATGGCCACCCTTGTAACACAGGCAGCCAGAGAATGAAGGTAGCTGTGGCCCAAGAAAACTTGCTTTGTGCAATGTACGTATGAGCAGGGAAGCTTGCTTTGTGCAATGTTTGCCCCACAGTGGTGCTTGTGCAATTTCCCTCCCTAGAATACACATGCCTCTCTTCCCTTGGTTCCGCCTCCTCCGTATGGTGCCTCCAGGCCATAGTCCATCATAACAGGAGTCATGGAGGCAGGGGCTTGAGGGACAGTGAGTGTACTGCATCCATAATCAGGATAAGGTGATGAATGCACATCTCTCACCTGTGCTCAGCTTGCTTCTCTATCATTGTTTTTTTAGAACTAATTTCGAGACAGGGTTTCTCTGTGGAGCTTTGTAAACCAGGCTGGCCTTGAACTCACAGAGATCCACCTGCCTCTGCCTCCTGAGTGCTGGGATTAAGGCTGTGTGCCTCTATTATTGTCATCATCATCATCATGATGGAGACTGGGTAACCCTGGCTGGCCTGGGAAACTCACTATGTAGGCCAGAAATTCCCCTGCTTCTGCCTCCTGGGTCTAGGATTCAAGGTGTTACCCTCCTGAGAGACCAGATCCTTTCATCAGGGAATGGAGCCACCCAGTGATGGGTCTTCCCATTCAATTAAGGTGATCAAGATCCTCCCAGATATCCCCAGAAGCCCATTGGCCAGGAGAGTCTAATAGCTGTCATCTTAACCCTGTCTACTGTTTCCTCACACCACAGGTTATGGGCTGCTTTAACTCCATTCTCCCTTAATGGGAAGGCCATAGGCAGAGTTCTGGTCATTTCCTTGGAGTTAACTCTCCTCCCCTCCCGACAGGAGGCAGAGTTTAAAGAAGATCTCACATCGTTAACCAACCCAGCATTCCCTGGGTGGAACAGACTGGATGTTGGATGCCTAAGCTGCTTTGGTACCCGCCGCTGGGCTCAGCTAACATGTAGTTGACCTCCAAAGAGGTATCAGAAATCCCTGCTGAGTAGGTGCCAGGAGGGTAAGGCAGCTGGGAAGAGCCCCAGCATAGAGCCCACTGTCCATGGGTCCCAAGAGCCCCTCACTGCACTGCACCCAAGAGCATGTGGGCTGCACGAGGCCTCACGCGTGGTAGCTTGGAGATAAGAACGAATACAGTAGCATCAAATGACCTGTGACCTATGACAAGCCACTTCCCCTCTGAGAGTCTCAGTTTCGTCATCTGCCAGATCATGAAGTGACAGCCAACAAACTAAGGCCCACCACAAGGCCAAGGTTGAACACAAGATAGGGCTGGTTTTCACCACCACTTCCTTCTCTTTCAGAGAACTGGGTGTGGGGCTGCGGGCCCGGAGGACAGCTGGGTCCATCCGAATTGCATCAGGGACCATGGTCCAAAGGAACAAGAGTTCGTTCCCTCCCTCCCTCCCTCTCTCCCTCCCCTCTGCTGCTCGCTCAGCACCTGCTTTCTCTTTGTGTCAGCCAGACCTCGCCTCAGTCAGGCTCAAACAGGTCTTCATTTCCCCTGAATGGAACCTGTAAGCCCGAGCCATGCAGAAGCCCTACAGGCCCAACCCCTGGGGTTTCTGTTGTGCTTGCCCTAAACGGGAACCTGGGGATGGGGAAGGGCAGACACCTATCTGTCTAGGCTGGGTTTAAAATGCCAGGCTCAGTACACAAGCACAGGAAAAGCCCCAACCAGATACAAAGAGGATTCTCCAGTGAGACGCACTGGGTGGACCCTTCCTAGGTCCAAAAGTGCCGATGTTCTGGGATGGTTTCCTGTCCTCCCCATGGCAGTAAAGGGGTTCATGCCTGTCTGGTTGTTATGTTCCTAGACTGCCTTCTCCGATAGGTCACCTGCAGCAGAGAAGGAAGGGACTACCACAAAGCCATGTCTAAGCAGAGACACGTGAGACCCACGCGGCTCCAGCGTAGGTAGTGAAGACACAGGATAAAGGAAGTGGGTGAGAGACTGGAAAGAGGATGAAGTCCCCAGAGACGAAAATGTCAGTCACCAACAGTAACTGACTGGGATGCCTCTGGGTTGAAGACTGAAAGGTACCTTGGAAGGTGATACAGACCTGTGTGGCCCCGTCCCTGGGAGCCCACAGGTCACCTGAGAAAGGAAGGCAGAAATGCACGTAGTGTGACACAGACAGGCTCAGAACAACTGGACATCAGTGACTGATGGTAGGGAGCCGTAGTCAGCATCGTCTCATCTTGCTGAAGACCTCCCTCTTCCTCCCTGGGGAGCCCTAACTCCAGGCACTGCTCTGGGACCCCATGGCACTATAGATCCCTCAAAATAACTAGAGTCGGGACACGCTGCTATAGCCAGAGCACCTACCCTTTGCCATTGGGTCATACTGGCCCTGTTTTGTCACAGATTTTTGGACTTTGCTTTCAATTCTGCAAATATATGACAGTGTCATGGAGGCTTATGACACATAGTTTGTACACACAATTTGTAGTGTACAGCAATCGAGAAGGCATGCCTCGAAGCGCCTCCCTTGTAAGTATGGTGAAAACTGACAGACTTGCACTAGTCTGTAGCCACAGAACCAGCTCCAGCAGTGAGTACTGTCTGGCAAGACCAAAGAAAGCTGGGTCAGTGGGTGCTGACCCAATACCACACCTCTTTCGTTTAAC
The DNA here is from genome assembly GCA_030556225.1 of Cricetiscus sungorus. Taxonomy (NCBI): domain Eukaryota; kingdom Metazoa; phylum Chordata; class Mammalia; order Rodentia; family Cricetidae; genus Cricetiscus; species Cricetiscus sungorus. The sequence continues at coordinate 9,548,325 of JANBXA010000367.1, read as the reverse complement.
CTGGACCCCTGACAGGCTGCACTATGATTTTCAAAAGTCCTAAGTACTTTTGTCACAGGCCTTATCTTCCACAAAAATCTGTTGAAAGCTATGGTCTTTATCAGTCCAATAACTACTTTATTATCCTGTGTTAAAACAGCCTGGCCCGGGGATGACTTGATCAGTAAAGTGCCAGCTAGGCACGCATGAGGACCCAAGTTGAGATCCCCAGCACCCATGTAAAGACCAGGCTCAGTAGCACATCCGCAACTGTAGCAGAGACAGGCGGTCCTTGGAACTCTCATTGGCCAGAACAGAAGCCAAGAAAGACACCTGCCATCAGTGTGACCTCCATACACCCACACCCTTGCATGTGTACTTGTGCACACATGTACATACACCCACACTAATCCATTCACTCATGTTGGCAAGCCCCCACTGCAAATGACCGAGAGAAGATTGGTATACAGATATATAAAGAACTCCAGCAATTCAACAAGAATGTGAACCATTTGGTCAAAATGGAAAGGACTTGGATAGGCATTTCTTCAAGAAAATGTAAAGGCTCACTAAGAACATGAAGAGATGCCTAGTATCACTAAGTACTGAGGGGAAAACAAAAATCACAACAAAGTCCATTTTATCCCTATTGACTGCTTCTGAGCTACACTGTGGGGTGTGGAGTGTGCCCAGCATTAAATAGCTGGCTGGCTTTGTGTTCCGTTGCTGTGATAAAACACTGAGCAAACCAACCTGGGGAGGAAGGCGTTTACTTTGACTTACAGGTAACAGTGCATCATTGAGGGAACCTGCTTGCTTCTAGACCAGTGCTGGCCTTTTTATACAGCCCAGACCCACCTGTCTAGAGACGACACTGCCCCACAGCTTTGTCAACAGGCCAATCTGATGGAGGCAGTTCCTCAGCTGAGGTTAACAGCCAAGACCAGCCACCTCTAAGGTAAATAAATGCAAGTGGGTGAAATGACTGAGGGCAGTGCCGTGACTAGACTAGGATTTGGTAAATGAAAGCAGTGCTGTACAGCACAGGAAGAAGCAACCCAAGGGTCCACTGATAGCAGAGTGGATGTGTAAAATGTGGGCCATACCTGCAGTGCAATATATACCAGCCCTAAAAAGGAAGGGAATCCTGGCGAGGCTCTGCCATGGCTAAACCTTGAAAACACTATGCTTAGTGGGCTAAGCTGGACCCAAGAAGAGAAATAGAGTTCCCCCCTTCTCAGTTCCTAGAATAATTAAACAGGCTAGGAGTTTCAGTTGGGGGAATGAAAAAATTCTGGGGATTGGGGCGGGGCACCCAGCAGTAAGGTACTCCCTTATGCACAAGGCCCGAGGCTCAGCCCCCTAAAGTTCTAGAAATGGATGTGGTGACAGCAATGTTTATCTCTTCTGCCGTGCTCCAGAACAGTGTGTGCATTTAGTTAGGGTTGACATGGTAAATTTTATGCGTGTTTCACCATTGAAACACAAGTGTCAGTTCTGGTAGAGGGCCTGCCTAGACTTACAAGCCCTAGGTTTTCTCCTCGCCACTGCAAAATAAATAAATGGAAAGTAAAAATGACTCTTAAGAGCACGGCAGTCTGGAGGCTGTTAACTGGGTTCACACAGTTTGTATAAAGTTGTGAGCTTCTCTTCATTCTATACTTCAAACACGTTAGGTCAAACACGTTAGGGGGCAATCTAGCTCCTAAGCCAGCTGAGACCCATATCCTGAGCCCTGCAGATTAGGCTCCTTCCTGCTCTGGTTGTGGCTCCCAACAGGACATAGAGCAGCACAGGCCAGAGGCAAAGGGACTTCAGTGGCAAGCTAATTCCAGCCCAGCATGCTCACTAGGAGAGGGGCAGCTTGGGCCTTGTACAGCTGCTGGGACACATGGCGCTCCACTGCCTGCTGGTGGGCATGCAGTCCTCCCTGACTTGTTACCTGGAAGCCTGATTCTTTCTTCAGCATGTGGGCTGTGGGCTGCGAGCTGCCAGGCTAGGTACCTAGGCTCTCATAAGGGTATACCTACCACGCCATGAAGAGGAGGAAACAAGACCCCAGATAAAGGCAGGTTTGGGTTCTCCACACCACACACATCTGGGTTACCTGACAAGTTGAGAGGAGAGGGGAGAATGTATCCTCTCTGGCTGGGACTGTCGTGTCTCCCCTTTACCTGACAGGAAGAAACAAGGGCTCAGAATCTTTCTTCCTAAACTGTACAGGAAGGGAGATGTTATACTTCCACAGATGGAAACTGGTAAAATCCAGCTCAATCAACATAAACAGTCAAATCTTACAGAGAAAGAGAGGTACAGGAGGGAAGTGCCGGCACATACAACAAGGGTGGCCAGGCCAAGTTCTGAGTGCACAGGATGGCTGAGGCCAGGTGGTCCTGGAAAAAGGACCTCTGCCAGCATTCAGGTGCTGGGGAGGACTAGATGTGAACATCACATCTCAGGTGTGTCTGCTGGGGAGGACCAGATGTGAACATCACATCACAGGTGTGTCTGCTGGGGAGGACCAGATGTGTACATCACATCACAGGTGTGCCTGCTGGGGAGGACCAGATGTAGGACCTGTGCTTGAGGGTTGAAATGACTTGGCAGCTGCCTCAGTCAGTGACCAGGAGTTAGAAGCAGGACTTCGCCGACAGTTCTGTCCACCACCCTGTCACCCCAGGTGCGAGGAGAGACCTCAAAGGACTGTCACAGGGTTCCCATAGCCTTAAAACAAGCACAGCACACTGTGACGAGAATAAGGAGGAGCCTGTGACAGGGACGGGGGTATCTGAGCAGAGACAGGAAGCCCGTGAGCAGGCATGTGGTGTCTGTGCCCAGGGATGGAGAGTGTCATAGAAGAATGTTTGGAGAGATTGTAAGAACAGAAGACCAAGGCTTCTGCTGTGAGGTTGTCTTGTATATATGACATGGAAGTTACATTCATGAAGATGTGTTTTGCCTAAACAAGCCCTGTGCAATTATAACACCAGCTGACATGCTAGAGTGGAGGGGGCTCTTACAAGGCCCCATTCCTACATGAAGACAATTAATGAATGGTTGCTGAAAGAAAAACTATCTTCTCCACGGACAAGTGCCCATAGGCTATCCGATCCCAAGTGGTCAGTCCTAAACAAATACACATGAACACGAAATGAACACAGCAGGCTGTGTTTATACAAACGTGTGTGTAAGTATGTATGTGGCAACAAAGATGATGTCATGACTTTAAGAGGGAATGGGGGTCACAGGAGGAGTTGGAGTGGGGACAGAGAGGGATGAAAATTATATAAATACAGTACTCATGTATAAAATTGTTTTTTTAAAAAATGAAACCCTGTCGTCCCTGGTTCACAAAAGCCCCGTGTATCATCCTGAGTCCCCAGTCCCCTGGCTCCTTTTAATTCTCCGTAAAAGGAAATAGACCTACTTATACTCAGGGACTGAAAACTAGGGGCAGTTTGTCACAAGAGCTCATCCATCCTGCTTGCACAAGATGAAAGTGACAGCTGAAGGTGACAGCTCACAGCTAGCGTACCTTTGTAACTGAGCCCACAACTAAAGGCATCAGCTAACAGCGTGCCTTTGTAACCCAGTCCACACTGCTGCCTTGGCCTGAAGCGCAGGACTCCTGGTCTCACAGGACTGGCACCTTCTCAGGGAAAGGCACAGCCAGTGCAGGCCAGAGGATGGAGCAGAGACCACATCCCTGTGAGCCTCTGGTCCAGTGCATGGGAGCAGCTGACCGGTCCATCTGAGAGTCCTATCTTGTCTCCATTGCTCCAAGTTTGGAACTAGCTTGTTTTTAGTGTTTTCTCAAATGCCAAGGTGGTCAGGGGCAGAAACTGTACCTGAGGCTTGGGTGTGCTGCTGGTGGCAGGGAGATGTGCGTTTCCCTGGCCGGTCTCAGGGCACCACAGGCCCTGCTGTAAGCAAGGAGCAGTGGAAGAAAGAAGGGATAGAGCCAGGAGTTGTATAGTGCCCTGTAGCCTGTTTCCTTCTGGTGTTTTCCTTAATAAAAAGAAGCCAAGGGTTCCAGGGCAGTCCAAAGAAAGCCCAGTGCTGGGGAGCAGAGTGTGCTCAAATGTAATCCTATTCATGAATAGAGTCCACCTTGCTCTCCACATCCACAGAAAACACCAGGAGAGGTTTTCAGCTAGTAAGCACCAAAAGTGGTGTTAAACAACCAATAAATTGCAGTGGCCCCCTGCCATTGGACACAGAGTTAAGGTCCCCTGGCTAGGTGCCTTAGAGGTGATAGCAAGGGCCTATAATGCCTCATACAGCCTCTGGCTGCCCAGGCCCTTCCAGAGAAGACAAAGCCTGTGGCTCAGGCAGCCACCAAGCAGGAAGTGGACTTGAAAAGGAGGCTGAGGTGATTAGTCCAAGCTCCACGTCACCAGCCACAGATGTAAGGCCTGGTGAAGACCCTCCACCGTTCTCACCCCATGCTCTCCATCCGACACTGTTCAAGGAGAGGCTCTGTGTCCACTCAGAACACACACCTTGGTGCCCTGCTGGGGTCCTGAGGCCCTAGATCTGTTGATCATGCACACATCCCACCATCTCAGCCAGGGTGACCGTACAGGCATTGCAGACTGCCTGAACTCTCCGGCTGGCTTTCCCTCAAACCGTCAGAGGCCCCATTTTAATGACCCAGAAAACAAACGGTGCACAGTTGAGGGGGAGGCACCCAGAGTACCAATTCAGCATTCTGAAACTGCCTAGCGTGACTCAAAACGTCCCCAGCCCGATTCAAATATAACACATTGCCCCAGGAAGCCGACATCTCTGCAGAAGAAAGAGCAGGATGGCCCAGGGCTGGCCCCGTTCCTCCTTGCTGTCTGTCTCCAGGCCTCCTCTGTATAAAGAGGGGAAGCTCCCTCATGTCTCCCACCAAAGGGGGCTGGAGAGAGGCCTGAGGGACATTAGCCCGGGACAACTCCCAGGGGATAACATCCAGGATCAGAGGGACTTCCTCCTGTTGGCTTCTACCAGGCACCCTGAGCAGCTGACACAGGTTGTTCTAACAAGGCTATTTATAGAAGAATCTTGTCCTTTCCCAGGGGACCTAAGTCTCTGAGTGACAAGGAAACACAGTCCTCTTTGAGACAAGGAAAAAAATTCTCTTAGGAGCTCAAATGCAATTTCTCTTTGAGCAGGACAGAAAGATTTGCTTAAGGGTCACAATGGGGTCAAGATATGGCAGTCCACCTTGAAATTTTTTCCAGAGTGACTCCAAGAGAGAATGTAGGGTCAGGAAATTTACTAACAACAACAAAAATAGAACAGGATAAAACACCACAAATGAGAAAAAACCCATAACTGTTTGGAGGATGCACCCTCTGCTGTAAGTTGGTTTCAGACACCTCTGCAGAGCCAGGTCACCCAACCCCATCCCAGCCCTGGGTGATCTGGGTGCCAAAGGCTAGACTTCAAAGAAAAGCTCTCTGACCCTGACCACAGCCCTGAATGTTCAACGCTAAGTTGGGTCAGAACACCTCCCCTTCCTTCCCTGGAGTAGTTACCCGTTATTGTCCTGTCTGGCATCTTGTTTTCCAGAAACTGATTTCTTAGAGGGGGTGCCTGTCTTTATTGGGAGTACACACGCTAGCAAAATGCTAAAGAAACACGCAAAGGACCCACTGTGTAATGGATTCAAGATACAAAGTAAAGGACTGACAGAGACTTCTGGAGCAAAGCTGGGAAGTGGGTGGGGGATGGGAAAGGAGAGAGGAGATGTCTGAGCCATCTCCACGGGGAGAGATGGGAGAACGGAGAGAGAAAGCCATTCCTCTCTTCAGTCCCATCCCAGCTCCTTTTCTTGTAAGGATGTCTCCACTTCTCCCCAAGAATACCAGAAACAACTGCCCTTTTCAATGGGCAAGTAAAAGACGTTCCTGCCATGCCCCTTCCTCACCCCAGTTATGCAAAACTTTCACCCTCTGGGACCAGCCTGGTGGTGAGAAGCCAGGCAGAAGCTCAGCTTAACTTTGTTTTTAAAAACAGGAACCGATTTTTCTTCCCAGGCAGCAACAAAACTTGCTAAAGGAATAGAAGATCAGTTGCCTATCAGAATGACCTAGGAAGCTTCTCGTGGTTCCCAGGCCCTGTCAGTATTTTCTACATCCCACAGTTCTGCTTGTAGTCACAATTGTGAGACTGGGGGAGGGGATGGCACTGAAGCAAGAACCCCAAGAGAGGGTGGGACACTTCCCCTCTGCAGTGATGTTTTTCTGCCCGAGGCCTACCTAGCCACAGAAGGAACTACTGCCTCCCTGTCCCCCACCCCACCCCCCAAATCAGGCACTTGGCTTCATGGATCTGTCTTAGTTGCTTTCTTTGACATAAAATCACAAGCCGTCTTTGGGTTCTGGAGTGTCATCTCATCAAGGGATGGCTCAGTGCTTTTGCCTAAAGTCAGAATTCAGCCAAAGCACGGCCTGCAGGCAAGATGAACTATTCACAAACGAGGCACCGAGATGGGTTTAGGGAAGATTTGGGGGTAGCTCTAATTGGTGAAGGACCACTGGATAATGATGAGCTTGCCATACACCTGTCTACAAACCCGCCCTGGGAGGTGGCCTCTCTACCGTCCACTGGTTAAGAAGCCCAACAAACTTCTCACTTTTGCCAACACATATGGCAGCTCTTGTGGCTCTGTGACACCCAAGAGAATATAGCCAGAAGACCAGGCTGGGTATCCGAAGGCCAGCACGCTTAAGAAACACACAGCCCCTTTAGATTACCCAGCCCTACTCAGGAGCTAAAACGGTCCCATGACGGCAGCCTAGTCTGTTTCCAAAAGCATTCTGGACTTCTGCAAAGTTGCTAGGCTAGCCACACACATCACGGAAGTCTCAACTTGTATTTATCTGCTGAGGGCCTAGGTCCCATCCCTTTCTCACCCACAAGCTGTAAACAAACCAGACGAAGGGAAACCAGACGGAGAAGGTGCTGGGTTACCCATTCAGACACCGGTGAGCATGCAGCCCATTCATGAGCCAGCGAGGTCCCCAAATCCTAGAGAGCCATTCTGAAAGGCCTAAGGGCAGGGAACACCGAGAGGAGGGCTAACCAGCATAGTGCACCACCCCCCACGCACACACACTCTGCCCGCACATGGCTCTGCCTGGGGGAGACAGGATGCCAGTTAGACCACGGAGCTTATTTCCTCCCTCGAAGGCGCTTGTAGTCATCAAGTTTACCTTTGAAGGCTGCTTGCTCTGAACATTCCTGAAAAAGGCAGTCTTAGCCGTGAAGAAGCAATCTTCCAGTTCCTCGTCCAGGCTGCAGTACCCACTGCTCATGCTGCTGTCCACGGTCATTGGGCCCCGCCCGTGTCTGAGAGCTCATGGGTCTGCGGGGCTGGGGCTGTGGGAGGGGCCCTTCGGGTTCTGGGCTCCGGTGCTGGTGCTAACAGGCTATGATCACCAGGAGGGTTGGGCCGGGCAGCCTGCCTTTCCTTCGCCGGGGCTCCGGGAGCTGGAACTGCCTGGGGCTCCGGGTCCGTGCGCCTCTCTCCTGCCACCGCATCCGCGGTCCTGAACGCTGCGCTCGCCCGCTGGCTCCCCGCCCCTTGTGACAAGCCTCCCTACACCTCCCTCTCCCAGGGCCTTTCCTGTACCGCTCTCTGCAGTGCTAAAGCCACTTCCTCTCGCAAGGTTCCCCAAAACCCTGCTGGTTGTCATTCACCCCACCCCACCCCCAGCTGAGTGCCAAAGACCCCTGGTGGGGGATGCGGGGGTGGGGGGTGGGGTGGGGGGGGAATAGGGACCAGCCAGGATGAACCAGAGGGGGACAATTCCCTCTGCCCCTTCCACCTCCCTTTCCCACTTGCTATGGTGATGGCTTTGGAGTGATGGCGCTCCCCTCCACGACTTGACTACTTTCCCATCTACTCCATCACTCCACCCCACCCTTCTTCCCCCTTCCCAGGAGCTGGGTCAGACAGTGGTTAGAGAAGTAACTGGGGATAGAAATCATTGTCTGGCCTGCCTGGAAAAGAAGCAACGTTTTAACTTGAAAAGGCCAGAGGAAGCCGCCGCCGCCGGGTCTAATGAGCACTTGCAGGTCCCAAGCGAGGCGATGCCGGGTGGCGCAGACCCCACCCTTCCATCTACAGAACCTCACCTTCAAAGAGCCTGCAGACAGCCCGGGTTATTCACACATCTTCCTGACATCAAGTCATCCCCATACTTAGTGACTAGGCGGGCTGGAAGGAACACTATTCTTATTTGGGGCTGGATCGTTGCAAGTCATCAGAGGATGAACCCCTCTGCAACTTCAGACCTCATTGGATTGGGCTACCATTGTCTGACCAACAACTACAGGTGTTGGGTGATGGCATGCAGCCGGCCATTAAACATTAAACAGGGACCAGTAATTCCATTTCATGGGTGAGGAAGCCAAAGCTTAGGGTCATGCAAATAGGCCGTGTGTGACAGGGTCAAAAACAGACCTGATCTGTGACCCCCAGGGTCTTTGCGCTGAGTCACTGTGACATACCATCCATTAGCTAGGACGAGCCTGTTTAGTGAGCGTTCTGCCATCTTTAAATGCAGACGAAGCTGGCGCCCCACGAAATGAATGTGTAGTCCTTAGATGCTGACAGCTGTGGACCCCAGGGGTGGCTGGAGAGGGGCTGAGGAGGCTTGGGTCTCTGTGTTCTTAAAGTTTGCAACAGCTCAGTGTCCGGCGAGCTGAAGCTGACAAAGGGTTGGACGCCCCCACCTCAGACATGGAGCTGCAGACTCCATTTTAAGCGGTGTTTATTTTGTGAGGAACCTTCTTTCCCCTCCTTTGCCAAATCTGCCAGTGTCCAGGGGCTTTAAAACCACAGCCTAGGTTGGTTCCATCCTCCCAAAGAGAAGCCAGGAGGTAACAGCACCCCTGAGCTGGTACCCTCAACCCAGAACCTTCAAAACAACTAGCACCCCCTTCCTAGGAGGAAGGTAAGTAAAGGCAGACAGCAGGCTGGGGGGGGGTAGGGTGAGGGGACTAAGAAGAATTTCCTAGGAGTTGGGGAATCTCTCTGGGATGGGCCTGAAGGTAGGGCTTGGTGCTACCCAAAGCAATCTTCACGAGTCAAGAAGGTTTTCCCAAGACAGTCGTTCACGTCACGGAGGCTGCTATCAGCTTCCATGTCTGATGTTGGGGAGACGAATGCTCAGAGAAGCCTCTTTGTAACGTCACAGGCCATTCTGAGCACCCCAGCTTCTCTGTCCAGCTAGAAAACCTCATGGCTTTTAATAAAGTCGACCTCCAGGTTCAAAACAGCAGTCCAACAGTCAGGAAACACAGGCCCCTGTGATCGCAGTGTCCTTGGGGTCACCCACAGCCCTCTGCAATGCCACCATGGTGGTACAGCATGCGTGATCTCCAGCATGGCTAATAACAACCTTTCCATCAAACGCCAGGCTCCAGCCTCCCAGGAAGGAGCACAAGTCCCTTCTTGCTCAGTACATGGGCTGCCAGAGATGAAGACAGCTCCCTCAGGGACGCGGCGTGCTCAGAGGATTAGCCCCATGCTATTCCAAACACTGCGAAAGCTGATGCCGAACAGGGCTTTTCAGGGCGCCTATGGCACCCATATTCCACGTGGGCACTCTATGATCTTGAGACCAGGTGTTGTGCCTACTTCAGAGGGGGGAAAAAAAACTGATGGAAGTAACTTGTTCCATCAGTTCATGCTTTCACAGCCTCCTGACTCCTCGTTACAGTATCATCTTCCACATCCACCCCCATCTACTAGTGGATCTAGGCTCGGAAGGAAGCCAGCAGTCAGAAGGAAGCCAGGAGTAAGGGTCCTCAAAGCAGGGACCACAGGCAGGGTCTGGGGGGGGGGGAGGGATGCAAAGAAATGTGCAAAGACCATACCAATAGAGCGACTGAGCAGTCTCTGCAGGGAAAATGGAGGCTCAAAGGGAGGAAGAGCATCTAGTGGAACCATGACATTGAATAATTCACGATAGTGTCATCCATTGGCCCTGGGAAGGGAGGGGGCATAGAGGAGCTTGGGTGGTAGGTTTTGAACTTCTAAGGGCTAAGCCACAAAGCATGGGAACTGCCTGGTCTTGCCCATGGGGCCAGGAACAGGGCCTGGACCCAAAGTGTGCTGTGCAGGTCCTTAGCTGCGCTGCTCGGGTTGGGAAATCCTTGGCGGGATGCTGAGTGGCCCGCTTCCCTGATTCAGTGTCAGATAGTGGGAGACTTGCTTTGAAGCTTTACTTCTTTCTCACACGGGATCCTGACTGGAACCAGAGCCCTTGTCAGATCCAACCTGGGTTCTGCATGTTCTAGAAAAGCCGGGATACCATGAGGCAGGGATTGGTGTGTTTGCCTGCATGTGTGTGGGTACCACCTGCGTGCCGGTGCCCTCGGAGGCCAGATGACTGCCTCAGATGCTTTGGAACTGGAGTTAGAGACAGTTGTGAGCTGCCATTCGGGTGCTGGGAATCCAACCCAGGTCTTCTGGAAGGGCAGCCAGTGCTCAACCTCTGAGCCATCTCTCCAGCTCCAGGAACTGGAATTTTTGCCCTGCCCCCAACCCTGCTTGATTCCGCACAGTTGAGGGGGCTCAGGGATGAAGATCTATTAAAGATCCACCAACAGAAGCTGAAAAGCAGGGTGATGTGCTATCCCACCCCAAACACATAGTTTGAAATGGACATTTGCTAATATTGCACCAACTCCGTGTACATCTTTAATCCCCCCCGCCAAGCACACGAGGAAACTGTCATTATCTGTTTTACAAAGATGAGGAGAACCCGGCAGTTTAATAGCTTGCCCTTTAGTCACACATGCTAGTTAATGGTGGAGATGAATCAGCCCTGTGGGGTTCGCTCTGCCCTCCCACTGTACACTCTGTATCCTTGTGGGCTAGCCCCAAGATTACTGTCATAATTACGGCACTGCCCGAAACTGTACCCCCTCATAGACAAGGCAGAGCCGCTCTCCCCATCTGCCTGGACCCCTGTCTTCCCCGTGTGCCGGGGAAGGCGTTATGTCCCATCTATGCCATGGATTCGATCCCCTTTGACAGACAATCGCTTGTATTTCTCTCTCCCAAGGAGCAACCTTCTGCATATGCAGCCCGGCCCCTTATCTTAGTTGTCCTTCTTCTGTTATGATAAGCACCATGGTCAGAAGTAACTTTGGGAGGACAGGGTTCCCTTCGCCTTTCAGCAGCTTACAGTCCGTCTCCTAGGGAAGTGGGCTAGAGCCTGGAGGCAGGGTCACCACTTAATGGCTGGCCCTCAACACTTTGCTCAGCTTTTTGTCTTATAAAACCCAGGACCACCTGCCCAGGGGCGGCACCGCCCACAGTGGGCTGGGCCCTCCGGCAGCAATCGTTAATCAAGGAAGCGACCCACAGGCTTTTAACCCACAGGCTTTTAACCCACAGGCCAATCCTATGGAGAGTTCTCAGTTGAGGTTTCCTCTTCTCCGGTGACAAAGTTGTGTCAAGCTGACAGAGAAACAAACAGCTCGCCACTGTGGCCCCACTCTTACCAAGCCTGACACTGAGCTCATCATGTCTTGCTCGCCCCTCCACCTGCCCAGTTCTCCCACCCCAAATCATGGCACAGCCTTCTAGGAGCTGCCGTTGTTACTGTCCCTTCACTGCCCGCACTCCCGGCCTTATTGTCAAAGTCACTCTCCTAAGACCCACCTTAGCCACAGTAAGTTCTCCATCAGAAAACCTTCTGTGCAGACATCAACACCAGGTGTTTCCATTCATTCATTCATTCATTCATTCATTCATTCATTCATTCATTCGACAGCTATTTCTACATAACTGGGTGGTCGAGTTTGGACATAAAGGATAGACATAAGAGTCCTTCTCATGGTAGCATCTAGGGAGAGCAATATGAGCTATGTGTCATGTCAAAGTTACTGAGCTCTTACACATCTTTTGGTGTCTCTTAATCCTTGCTGCCCTGCAGGAAACCATCTTAAAGCTGCATAAACCGAGGCTCAGACTTCAAACCCAGTAACTCCCCTTTACCATTGCTGTCTTCCCTCCACTGATGACATAACAGTCAAAACTCTAGAGTGGGCCCTTCCAGGCCCTTCCATTGCACGCCTGGCCAGTGAGTTATTTGTAGTCACAACCAAGTACCCTCATTACAGCTGTGCAAAACTTGGCTGGCATTCCCCCAAACCATCGCTTCCCCCTCTTGGTTTCATTTTCATTATATTCTCTGTTTTAAAAAAAAATCTTCTTGGGGCTGGGGAGAGAGCGCAGTCAAGAAAGGACTTGTCACACAAGCACAAGGACCCACGTTCAGTCTGCCACACCCACATAAAAAGCCATTGTGATGCCATGCACCTGTGGCTCCTGAGCTCGGGAGGCAGGAACGGAAGATCGCTGGGGCCTGGTGATCAGTCAGTACAGCTGGTTCCCTCTCAAAATGTGAGGCAGCAAATGGCCAAGGGAGGGAGCTGGTGCCTACCCTAGACCTCCACATGCACACACATGCGTGAGTGTTCCCCACATATGCTCATACACATACCACCCTCAACACACAGAAGAAAAAAGATAGCATTCTTGAGGGGTTCTCCTTGCGGTCCTCTGGCCACCACGTGCATACATACACCTCTCTCTCTCTCTCTCTCTCTCTCTCTCTCTCTCTCTCTCTCTCTCTCTCTCTCTCTCTCTCGCATGCACACACATCCTCTGTCCTCTGCTTCTTGTCCCCCAGCGATGACCACACCTCCCACAGCTTCCTCAGAGTGTCCTTTCCCAGATGGCTTATTTAGCTACCTACCACCCCTGGGGTGGCATTTCTGAGCATGACATGGCTGTGTAAACCAGAGAGCTCAGTTTTTCCACAGATGACTTCCTGTCTTACAAGACAAGCATCTGTATACCATTTAGGTTAGACTCACTTTCTCGAGACACTAGCCCACACCACACTTCCCTTGCTTGATTGCCAGGCTAACAGTTCTGACAGGGTCTGGATGCCTATAAACACCGAGTGGAGGTGCGTTAGCACTGTTGCCCACATCAAGAAGTAGACACCCTGAGAAACTCATGATCAGGTTGGGGTCAGGTCTAGGGTGTATACCTTCTGCTGGCCTTTTGGGAGACTAGAGAATACAGGTGTTTCTACTCAGCGGCGGCCTTCTCCCTCAGGTGCCCCTCAGGTACAAAGCTAATATTCTAGCATCGGGAGGTGAGAGGACCTTCAGTGAGGTGACAAGTCTCGTGGTACTTCCCATAGAAAGGAAGGTCCTGCTGCTGTGAGCCTGAGAGCTTCGGGAATGCCTGCCCCCATCGGAAGACCATTGTTCACGGTTGTGAGGAGCACAGAGGAATAAATGCCTGCAGAGCTCGCGAGCTTTCGGGGAAACAGACTGGCATTAAGTCCCTCTTCAGAAGCAGGCTCTTGGGCACTTTCCTGTTTTGGGGGTATCTGGCTCTGCCACAGCAGAAATGAGCTCACCCTGTGCCTGGCAGATTGGCCTTGGGAAGCTCCCATGCAGGGGGATTCTCCAGTGCAGGCAAATTGTTGACAGGCTAAGTTGTTGCATGATAAATAAAAGACCCAGAGACAGATGCTGGGGTTCAGGCTTCAAGCTGAAGATCAGAAAAGATCACGAGCTCTTACTGTGCCTCAGACTGAAAGGCGATCCTGGCTCCACCAGACCTCAGACTGTAACCTCTCCTCAGCGTGGCTGGAGAACCTGAGATGTCAATGTCTCCCGTCCTCAGCGTGGCTGCAGAATCAATGTCTGGCACTGACTACTGGAGACCCTGCACCTGTCTTTTACACCCCTCTAGTGCTGGGATCAAAGGCCTGTGGTCCCAGGTGCTGAGGTCATCTGTGTGTGGGCTGTTTCTCTTTAGGACTGGATCAATCTTGTGTAGATCTGGGTGGCCTTGGACTCACAGGGATCCATCACCTCTTAATTCTGAGTCCTAGGAATAAAGGTGTGTACCACTACCTTCTAGCTTCTGGCTGCTGGGATTAAAGGTGTATATCACCACTGCCTGACCTCTATAGTTTGAGGCTGACTTTGCTTTCTGAATCCTCAGGCAAGCTTCAATAAATCATAAATAATATTATCACCACATTAAGTAGCAGTTTTTGGTTCTGGAAGTCACAGGGAACGGACAAAGAACCCATGGCATAGGGTATGCCAAATGCAGACAGAGTAGGGTAGAGAGAGTTGGCTTTCCTTTGGCACACGTGGACAGGTGGACACTCATCTGGCTACTTCTGGAAAGGAGTTGGGGCCTTAACTGACACTAAATTAGGTGTGTGGAGACCAAGGGGACAGTTGCTGAGACATCAAGTGGACTCTAGTGTAGCCTGCCTCCTCACTTTCCAAGTCTGTCAGAAGAGGCTGGATTTGGTCTTGGACCCGACTCTCTGCCTTTGCCAACTTTCATAAAGTACGGGTGGTGAGTCCCCTCCATTTTATGGTGGACAAAGGATGGCAGAAGATACCATCTGTGTCAACTGATTGCCGGGCCACTGATTTATTAAGCCACTTTAGCAAGGTTATAGGACTATGGACACTAACTTACCCCAGGATGAATCCCTTCCCCCAGCATCAGAGTGCACTTGCGAGCAGCGTCAAGGATCGGGTATCATACGGAGGACCTGGATTCCCCACCCATTTCCCCCCTGCGTGTTCATGTGTGTATAGCATGTATGCATGTATGACATGTGCATGCCACAGCTACGCATGTGTGTGCTCATCCTCACCTCCCCGTCTCTTTGAGACAGGGTCTTTCTGATGACCACTGCTGTGTGCCTTATACCAGCATTACACTACCATGTCCATCTTTTCGTGACCTCTGAGAATTTAAACTCAGATTCCCATGCTTGCCCAACAAACGTTCGACCTACTAGGTCATCCCCCCTACCCCACCATCTACTGGATTTTAAAGCCAGAGTCAAAAGAGTTCAACTATTTTCAGGTGTCCACAGTACCAGGGCAAAGTTCAAAAAGTATTTATGGGAATATGAAAATATCATATTTAGCTAAGGTTGAGTGTAGGACTATGAAAATATCAGCACCCAACAAAGCAAAATTTAAAATGTCAAGCATTCAATTGAAAATTACTAGGCATGGTGGCACACATAGCTGGACATGATGGCTCACACCTTTAATCCCAGCGCTTAGGAGGTAAAGGCAGATAGATCTCTATGAGTTCAAGGCCAGCCTGGTCTACACAGTGAGTTCCAGGACAGAGAAACTGTCTCAAAAAAACAAAAATACTAGAAATAAAAATAAACAGGGAAGTACTATCCTTAATGAGGAGAAAATGCAATCAACTGAAACAAATCTATAACTTAAATGCTAGAATTAGAAAAAATACCAAAGTTATGTAGAGACATGAAATATATCTAAAAATACCAATTCTTTCTTCTAGCAATGGAATTTACAATGGTTTGGATGAGGAAATGCTGATTGGAGTTAATGGAGGTTAGAACTTGAGGATATGGCAGTGGCAATCACCCCAAGGAAACAGACATTAAATAAAAAAAAAAAAAAACCAAAAAGCAAACACAAAAAGACAAGACAAAAAAAAAAAAAACTAAAAAGAGACCAAAGCAGTAAGCTGTGGGTCAAATCCAAAAGACCAAATGGTATGTGTATAACTGGAATCTTCCAGAGAAAAGCAGCCAAGTGCATAAAAGCCTGAAGAAATAATGCCTACAACATGAGCCTGCGCAGTTAAGTGAGTGAATGAAGCTTGAGCAAAAATTATGCAGCAATAGAGGGGACATTATTCTCAAATTATCAGGTTACAATAAAGAGAACCGTACACACAGCATGGGAAGGAGAATGTGCCGTTTACAGATGCCCCCTGGACACCGGGACTGTAAG